>JALIZH010020023.1:15000-30151 GCA_030522465.1 Rhipicephalus appendiculatus
CGACTAACATTGAGTTAAAGTAACTCTACAAGTTAAGCTTCGTTGCAGCACACCTAAGTTAACCGGCGAAGCATACGTTTTACGGATAAGGAAAACGGACGTGTTAACGTAAAACAGACGCAGTGTTTTGGTTCAAGAAGAGGACCTGAATAATGGATAGCAACTCCATCCCGATAGATTTCCTTTATACGCTTCCTCAGTTATGTAATCGATGCTCCGCTTACATTTTTCGCAGGATCAGCCCTCCTTGAGAAGTTCATGATAGCAAATGCTCGCCACGACATCCCGATTTTGTTGAAGAAGCAGCAATCGGGTGCCGTAACAACACAACGGGACACACATACCCTGCACCTGCCAGAAAGTAAGTTTCAGCGCAGAATTATGCAGAAAAGTCGCGCAAAGGCACCGACTTGTTGAAGTCTACGTTGAAAAAACGCAGCTCTACGTCTTTATAAGGAAGCGTGACCATGGCAGAGATTAGGTCACGCGGAGTCTACGCACGCGAGGGACACCCAATCGGTCAAATTATTTGTTCGTTGATTATTATATTGCGCCTTGCGAGTTATTTCAGTGAAACAGCATGCAACTGTCGGCATGCCAAAGTGCCAGTGTGTTGTCGATTCATTGTTGGGTACAGTGCAAAGAACACAGGCCGCAGACGAGTCCACACAGCGCCTTGTCCAGTTAACTCCTCCGCGTCCTGTGTTTCTTGCACTGTAAACAAGAGCAAATAGATATCAATTCATGAGGACCGCTCTCTCCCTCCCTCTTTATCTCTTTTCTCTCAACGGCACCACTCTTCCCTGCCTGATGATCCAGTTACGCTGACATTCGCTACAAGAGCAGGCCGGGTCCCGTGCAAGCAGATGGTAGGACCACTGCGCCCAGCGAGCCTGGCGCCATATAGGCTGACAGCTCGCAGCACCCAAGAAGACGCGTCAACAAATAACATAGCGCGGAGGCGCGGACACAAGAACACTCCCCGGCGGGCCGTCCCGCGGAAGGATGTCCCAGTAGCCTTGGTTGTCCAAGTTCTGGCCCGCTCTGTCTGTCCCTACCTGAAGGACCACCGCAAAATCATGTCCGTCGGTGCGAACAAAACTTCTCTCCAACGTCACTGATGCTCTCGCCGCTTCTGAAGGGAAAAAGACACGGAGGGAGGGAATCAGGAAAGCTCGATGCGCGCGCTCTCATGGGTTTCCCGTTCGATTCGTGGGAAGCGAGGGCGATTTGTTAAGTGCGCATCGACCGGCAAGAATCCAAAATAAAAGCGATGGCGAGGAACGGAGAGGGGAAGGGAGTTCTTGATACACGCGCGAGCACACAGAGAGCAACAGGGCGCGCTTTTTTACCGCAGGAGAGAAGTGGAGCAAGGCGACGGCTTCTGGAAAGCTGCGACTTGGTTCCTCGACAGCTACAGCCTCAGAGGCGAGAAGGCGCCGTCTACCGTGCGTCCCGTCTGTGTGGTGCACTATATGCTAAGCTGAACGAGGGGGGAGGTCCAGAGAGCTGTGTTCGTGCGAGCACAGCGACAGCATGCGGGGTGAACATGCGTGTAATATGGGGGGGGGGGGAGGGTGGGGGGGGGGGAAGCAGAAGTACTTCGCCGTCGTCGTCGTCAACCTACAACAGCACCTCCCCACCGCCCTTTAAGAAGAGGAACAAAACGCGTCCGAGGCGGCTGCCGGAAACAAAGCTTGTAGGGGTGGAGGGGAGAGAGGGACGGCAGCAGAAAGCGAATGCTCCTCGCAGCTACGACGGAACGGTTGGCGCCCAGCGCTAAGCCTAATGTCCATCGAGCAGACGACGAGGGAACTGTCGGCGGGGAAAGAAAACGGGAGGGGTGGCGCGCGGAGCGAGCGTTGGCGATGCCCGCTCGCGATAACGCGCCGCCGCGCGCGGCGCGCTCGGCGCCTTTTTTCTTCTTCCTGTCGGGTTGTTTCTTTTTTTTCTTTTTTGCCTGCGCTTCTTCTAAACTACTTGTTTGCCCTCTCCCGTTGCGTTTTTCACTGCTGTACCTACAACGTTCCCTCCTCAGTGCTAGCTCGCTCCCCCCTCACCGCCGTTCACTACCCTAGCTTCGCGCTGCCGGTGCACCGATGGCTGCTTCTGCAGCGGCGTCAGCGAGGGCGAACATCTGCCGGAGGGGGGGGCCCCGGGCCAGATAGCATCTCTTGCTCCGGGGCCCAACAATGAACGACGATCATCTGGGTGCTGCGCGCGTTTTTGCGCGTTTCTCTCCCCCCCCCCCTCTCACCCCCCCTGCGCGGGCGCCAAGAGAGATTCGTAGTCCTGTGTTAGGAGCGCTCGGGGTCTCGACGCCACCGCGGGTCGGTACCCCCCCCTTCCCGCGCCGGGGGTCCGAGGTGAACCCCCCCTCCGTCGCCTGGTACCACGGGAACCGCTGCCCGCATCCGTCTCTTAGCTGCCGGTCGACCTGCGTGCCTGTGGGATGTAAAGAGTACATGTATGTAGAGAGAATGGAGCAGGAAATAAGTAACAAATGGCATAACGCACTAGCGACGAGGAAAGAATAAAATATTATGGGAAAGCAAGTCGCTCATCTTGTGGCTCGTAACTCACCACCAATAAAATATCGAGCGCGGTGGGTGGCGTGTCACTTCGATATCGGAAGTAACACTGCGGTCTATGGTATAGTTCGCTACGAGGATGTCGAATGCGTATACATAGTATAGGCAATATCGGGGTTGCAATACACAACGAAGCCAACGGCTAGCGGTGTACACTACACGCACTTTGGTTCGAAAGCTTCCTTGGTGAGAGAATGACAACTCGATATTCTAACTTGCGCGCGCAAGTTGGAATATCGAGTTGTCATTTCAGCGCGGGTAATACTTCACGGAACTACAGACTGTAGTTGTAGTGAGAGTGGCTAATGCATTCTACTAGCACTAACCAGAAGCTCCTGAGAGAGAAATAGACATTTAGTGCTGCAACCTGAATCAATGTTCTGGCCTGCTATAGTCGGCGTTGGGGAAGAGGAATGGGCGTTACGAGAGAGAGAGAGAGAGAGAGAGAGAGAGAGAGAGTTACATTATGATGAGTAAACACGCTAGTGGCGAATCTACTTCTGCAGGAGGAGAGCCTTCAAAGTCTCAAATCCAGTCTGCTAGCTGCCGCGGAAGAATTTGGTGAGAGCTTTTAGGACATCATGTGTCCGCGTTGTTTGTATTTAAATGCTTGTCCTAATAGAGCCCGCTTTGCACATTTTTTTTGCCCTTTTCCTTCACTCGCGTTGTTGTTTCCTTATGATGCGACAGCTTTGATTCACTAACTTTCCCCAATCTTCCGACCATTTGGGACGCCAGTTCTTGGACCAGCCGTTAGAGATTTCGGAAGCAAGGGGCACGTTCGCTCAGAGACTATGACGACTAGCCCCTGAGTACGAGGCCGTGAGTTATATTCCCTGTCAGACGCACGCGTGGGTATCGTCCTTTCTCGTGGTTATTGCTCCTGCGCAAAATCTACTCAGAGTCCACGCGGGTGGCGTTTCTCATAATACCTCTGTTACACTGGGACGTTTCAATCAATCAATCAATCAATCAATCAATCAATCAATCAATCAATCAATCAATCAATCAATCAATCAATCAATCAATCAATCAATCAATGTTTACTCCTACATGGAACCTCTGTCAAATGGCAGTGCTGATGTGAGCAGGAATATATAGGTGCGTAGTACGCCATTGATATACGAAGTTTTCCTTAGCGATTTATTAGTTATAAAATTCAAATTTAATTAACAAATCGATATTACTTCTCAGGATGATTCGTATGCGCTACAAATAACCTAAAACAAACAGTATTATGTGGTTTTCCGACTTCTGAAAGATCAGTATATTTCCTTCGGTCCAGCACGAAAGACGAACTACCACAAAGAACCGTAGAGAGAGAAAGATTACTTATTCATGACCGCGTTGTCTGTGGGATTTGAGCAAACGAAGAAGAATAATGAATTGTAGATCTTTATTGCATTTTCTTTTTTCTTTTTCTTCACAAATTCTACTGCCTCACGATTCATTGCCGATCCCCCGTGAAGGGTGGAGCCATTCTTCAAGGAACCAACCACGCATACACGATTGTTTAGTACGAAAAGATCGTTCAGTGAGGAGAGCGTCAACGATTGCTATCAAATGAAATGTGGACATAAATAAAAGGTTTTCTTGAAACAAAGAAGCCTCAGTATCCACAAATCTTACAATAGTCTACAAAAAAAAAAGACAAGTGATGAAAAGAGAAAGACCGGATATAATACGAGCGGAATCACGCATAGGTTATCATAGAAAACGATGCACACAAGTTACCATGACTGCTGCTGCATGGTCATCTGAATCTGCAACAACTTCATGTTGTTGGAAATGGTAGCGTGACGCCACAAAATTGGAGCAGCAGGCCGACGTCGCTCGCAAATTGAGCAGCTGTGTTGTACTGCGCAAGAGGGAAGTTCTCCCGGAGATTTGATGACCTACTTATCAGGGGTGTAACCAAGGGTGTATGTGTGCGCTGTACACGCACACATACAAACGCACGCACGAACATACATAAACTATGGTTGAACCCCCCCCCCCCCCCAATAAAAATTCTGGCTACGCCCCTGCTACTTATAGTTGTGGATGCGAGCCGACACCATTGTCTGCTTTCTTTTTTTCATGCTGCATGTGCGACGGCAGGACTTCTGGTTGGAGACACAAAGTTTCAAAACCACGGTATCTCTAGCCTTGCAAGATGCGCAGCTAACATGAATCCCTGTTGCTCTCCATTTTAGCCGCCGTTGGAAATGTATCAAGTGTTATTTATACTTTCACTACGTTACGTCACCTCTGTACGCGCATCTAAGGGTCACGCGCCGACAGCGGAAGTCGGTCTCTCTGGAAAACTTCCCGGTTGCATCGCGAGTTCCTTCGAGGGACGGTTAGCGACTCAAGGCCATGCTCCGTGCTCGACGAGCATCGCCGAGTTCGAGACGCATGTCAGGTGTGTAGGGGCTACAGGGGCGCACATGCCCGCACTCACGCATGTAAGCCTAATGTGCTGCAGCCACATAAGCGCCATGTTCCCCTCAGAAGAGCTCGCCGTGTACTCAAAATAAAATAAAAAAAATAGATAAGAGCTACGGCGCGTACACACACACTTATAACGCACTCTCGCGAAAGCAGTGTTCCGTTTCGCCGTGTGTGCGTGCTGCTCGTTCTTTTCCTCGGCCTTTTGTCGCGCTGGGTCCCCGCACTCACGCACGCATGCGATTTTTATCGCGCCGTGCATCTCGGCAGCCCATCTGCCCCGCTTCGCCAAAAAAGCGACGTCGACCCGAGAAGCAGGCGCCGCGGCGAGGCACTCTGCATATGCCGTAGGTGCATGCGGGTCCCTCGAGGTGAACTCTGCTGCTTGTGCAGGAAAAACGTTCTTTGCTAAAGTTGGTCGCAGCTTTACGGACTAAATATGAGAGCTAAGGCGGTTATATGATTGAAAGTGATTTTCACAAAGCATTCACATTGAAATTCATAGCATACACTTCGTATACAACCTTTCAAAGTGTATGCTGTGAATTTCAATGTGAATGTTTTCTGAAAATCACTTTGAGATACGTGTCGTGCTAATGCCATGTACGGGGACCCTGGGCCTTCGTCAAGCTGCTGCGACAGCTTTTTGCCCAGATGTCCCTCCAGATTGTTTTTTTTCTAGTAAATAAAATTGGAATTGAATCTAAACCTCTGTCTGGCCTGCAATGCCTGTAACAGATGTCGGACTGTTTCCAGACAGGAATCATTTTATTGCAAGGGTTGTCATCCGCGATGACAACTGAGAAGTACTACGTCGCTGTGCTCTTTGCGAAGATCAGTGCTGCTGTAGTGCGCTCAGGTATCACTTACCGATGGCGTATACCACGAACAACAGTTGTGACTCTATGAAGACGCGTATTTCAGTAGATGTTATCCACCAAACCACGGTGACGGCGCCCTTTGAATTGAAGGCTCCGAAAGTCTTAGCCATGTAGTGATTCACTTTAACGCACGTTCATCACACTTAAGTCACTTGATTCATCCTTGATTCCCAATTCAATGAATTGATTCGCTCTTGATTCACTTTTTATTCGTGCATAAGTCAGTTGATTCATTCTGGGTTCACACTTGATTCGCTTTAACGTACTTTGGTTTACTTTAATGCCGGTTGATTCACACTTAAGTCACTTCATTCATTATTTATTCTTACTTAAATGAATTGATTCACTCTTTTTTCACACCTAAGTCACTTGATTCACCCTTATTCACACCCAAGTCACTTGATTCACTCCTTATTCGCGCTAAGTCACCTGATTCATTCTTAAACCTCACAAATGAAATTATTCAATCTTAATTCACACTTAAGTCACTTGATTCATTCTTGATACACACTTGATTCATTTTAATGCCTGTTGAGTCACACTTAAGTCGTTTGATTCATTACTGATTCCCAGATTCTCAATTCAATGAATTGATTCACTCGTCATTCACACTATAGACTCTTGATTCACCCTTTCATCGCGCTTAAGTCACTTAATTCATTCTTGATTCTCATAGATGAATTGATTCAATCTTAATTCACATCTAAGTCACTTGATTCACTCCTTATTTGCGCATAAATCACTTGATTCACATTTTTCTGCACCCAAAGTTTCTTCACTCTTGATTAACTTTAATGCACGCTGATTCACTCTTGATTCCCTTTAGTGCACATTGGTTAGTTTAAAATTCCCTTTCAAGTCACTTTAATTTGTACTCCTAAACAATGGCACCATTAAATCTGTATTTAAATTAACCAGCATATTGGTACGCTTCAGGTTCACGACACCGCCGGACGTCGAATTTTTCGACTGGCGTACCATGTGAGTCTTTGGCCACCTCAATATCAAAAGCAGGGCCCGTCTTAATCGCGACTGCATGCCTTGTGTGATCCATAATCGTCAGACTAACGCGTGCACCATTCGTGACTGTGCACTTGAACCCGGCCGCGAACCACCTGCCCGCGTCGCATCGCCGTCTGTTATCGAGCGCCTGTAGACACTTTTTGGCTTAGGTCGGAACGTGATTCAGCTGATTGTCCACTCTGCTAAAACCGCGTCTCACGCTTGGCATACGCGCCGCGATATACGGCGTGGTTCCTCGGCGCGGTTACAATTGCTTGTGCTGATCGTATAACTGTCGCATCTCGCTGCAATATCTGCCAACTTGCGCGCGGTTCGCGCCTATCTCAAAATAATCTCGACACCGGTGTGCACCGCGTTGTCGATCGAACGAAAGATAGCGCCAGTTTCTTATCAGCCGCTCGAGAATGTCGCACGTTCCTTGGTAGTTTCGAGCTATTATTACTTGCCATGCATTTGACTTCGGTGAACTTGATGGACAGTAAAGCGGGCCTCATATGGCCCGTCTTGCGTTGGAAGCTTGTCGCCATCACGGCACTCCCTATGCGGTTTCACAGTGCAGAAGTGTTAGGCACTTCGGGGTGTCGTGGATTCAGTGACGTGAATATTACTACGTGCTTTGTACCTTGAACGTCACCGTGGCCGCCGCACTCCGGGAACACTGCTACAGCAAAAGCTTCGTGGACAAAGGTATGTTACCAGCTGTTATCCCTGCAACTACGCCCTGACTTGAAGGAGTGCTATACCGCGCCATATTATAGATGGGAAATCGCTCTGATTATCATCTTCAGTTAGTCATCACCTAGATATATTCGTCATGGCAGCTTAGCAGGTAACGTGTCACACTGTTATGCTCGAGCACACACCTCCACTATCAGCCACGGCGGCAGCATTTCGCCCGGGGGTGATAAGCAAGAACACCCATGAAATTGTACCCATGTATTTAGGTGCACGTTAAAGAACTCCAAGTTGTTGATATTGATCAGGAGTTACCCTACTGCGTGCGTCATAAATATACCGTGTTTCGGCGCGTGGAATTCACGGCATAATTCCTATCTCCCTTTTATTTTCAGTGTCTTTTGCACGCCCTTTTTTAGTTTGTGCCACATGGCTTGCACTGACTTCACAGAAACAGCCACGTTGCAGCACCAACATAGTGGAACGCGAGCTTTGTGATGTCACGTTAGTGTTACGCTACATCGCATGCTGATTCCTTCGTTAGTCGTGCACAGAGGCCCAATAACGTTCCAGCAAGGTCGTTATCACACTGAAGCAGGTTAATCGCCGCGTGATTATGCTGCCTTGACGTCATCTAAGCCGCCATGTTGGAGCCGTGTTTTGAGCCAGTGACGTCACGTGCTAGCTATCAATACTTTCTCGCGACACACCTCCGCAACACGGGCACAAAAAAGCGGCGTGCTTCCTAACATCAAACCACTATGCGTGTCCTTCTCTCTCTTGCCGACGTATTAGAACAGTTCTCTGCCGTAGATGGTCAATCAGTCCAGAATTCTGAGGAAATCGCCTTTCGTAGCTGCGATCATAGGCGTGCGCAGGGTTCCCCTTCAGGGGGGGGGGGGGGGGCGAGGGTTCGTCACGGCGCCCCCCCCTCCCTATTATGTCAATGTAAGGGGCTGACTTTGCACCCCCCCCCCCGCCGAGTCGCAGCGCCCCCCCCCCCCCCTATTATGTCATTAGATGGGGATGACTTTGCGCCCCCCCCTCTTAGGTGACTAGGGGGGGCGGCCGCCTCCTCTACCCCCCCCCCCGTGCGCACGCCTATGGCTGCGATGTACGAGACCAATGATTCCCCCACAGAAGAAACCAAGCTGATAAATCTAATAACACGAAAAAATATAGACTATTACAACCTTTCTTTTTCTTCATGTTGTTGTTATTTTCGGCTTATCAGTGCCCCATCACGCAGCGTACGCACGAAATGTCGAAGGCGTTCTTCGAAGCACCCAACGCGAGGTGAGCTTACGCAGCGGGCAGCTGTGTCGCGCGTGAGGAGAGATTGCGGAATCGGCCGGGAAAGCGTGTTCTTTTGCGTTTCTCGTTACAAATCTGACGATGGACGCGATGGCGGTCAAATAGCCAGCCAGCCAGGGGGGCGGAGCGTCCGTCGAATTGGACGCAGATGGGAAATTGTGGTAACGTCCTGCCGCGCGAGAAAGCTTCGAACGGATGCCCACTTTCAATGATATGCAGCGGCTCGCGTGCGGCACGCGGCTCCGCCAGAGTAGGTGTGCCGCATACGCTCACGTATAAGCAGCGTAGGTACAAAATACGGGAAATCGCATATATTTCAGGAAACATTCTAATCATTTTTGAACGAAAGACACAACCTTAATGAGAACCAACGGACAGTTAATGGAAAGTAGAGGGGACATTATTTGTGGTATGATATAAATGTGAAGTTAAAAGTGGACAAAAAGATAACTTGGCGCCGGCAGGGACCGAATCTGCAACCTTCGAAATACGCGTCCAATGCTCTACCGCTTGAGTTACTGTGGTGGTCGTCTTCGTTTTTGTGATATAGTCTTTTTCAAGCATCACTTCTCTCCTTTCTTTTCGTTCCTCAGTGCGATTTTCGGTCCATTTTTTTTCTTCATATGAAGTGAATGTTTTAGCAATTTAGCAAACACAAATGCACCAGAGGTGTTCTTCTTTAATTGACTTGAGCAGCCGTAGTGGTGGCCTAGTGATTGCGATACCTGACTGCTAATCTGAAAGACGCGGGTCGAATCCCGGCGGGGACATTTCGAGGGAGGTGAAATGCTAGAGGCCCGTGTACTGTGCGGTTTCGGTGCACGTGAAAGAACCCCAGGGGGTCTGTATAACCGGGAGCCCTCTACTACGGCGTCGCTCATAGCCTGAGTCGCTCGGGGGCGTTATATCCTATCAACCTACCAACCATCTTTAACTACCAACGACTTTTCTTGCGACCGTTGAAAGCAACATGTGTTATACTTCAGTCGCTTCATCTCATAATCATTATGGAGCGAAATACAGCCACCTTATTATATGAAGACCATTATATTTTTTTTTATCCTCCAGACACTGCATGTTGACATAGATCGGTATAACGCCTGCTCTGTGAAGGCAAATACATCTGTGCAGTGGCTTAGTTGCCCGTTGCCAACTCAACAATGAAACCGGCTTTCTGTGTTACCGTTGGCGAAATCCTTAGATAACCTCATCAAACGCCAAAGGTGACTTCTTCGTCGGCGGGTCCAAACACGAGTGATGCAAAAAATGATGACGCCTCATCCTGTGACGTCTCAGGTTACCAAAATTTGTGACGTCATCATGCACTTCACATCACGTAGTGTGATGACGTCATCGCGTCACGTCGTCGCTTGGTAAAAGGCGGCCGATCACGGAGGCAATGCAAAACCACATTAGGTGCAGAACGCTTCAAGTTCCTCCGATTTCGGAGGCAGTGCAAAAACAACGTTGGATGCGGGAAGCTTTAGGGCTGGGTCAGAAATTCACAGGGTCGACCTCTTATGCATTCACTTACGACTACTCTAAGGCGGAAGCCATCTTATTTTTTATCTCAGCCGTCGTACTGATGCTGCCCCGCCACCCTTCGAAAGCTTTCTGCAGCTAACGTTATTTTGCACTGCCTCTAAGATCAGAGACACCTCACCTGGTTTTGCGTTGCCTCCGTGATTGGACCACCTTTGACCAAACTACCATGTAAAGTTACGCCACGTGACGCCATGATAACATCATAATCACGTCACAAATTTTGGCTATCTGTGACATCGTACGGCGACGCCATCTAGTGATGACGATATTTTGCACTACTCTTCCCGACGAGTAATGCAATGCGATTTTCGACGCGCTCCCCTTCAATACGTTTTCTGTGACTGCTCCCACTGTAATGTACAAAGACGATCGCTCGCACCGTTTTGGCTATGACGACTAATATGCTAAGAAACCACTTTTGGCATGTCCACCTCATCGTAGCTGAGTGGTGGGGATGGCGCTGTTGCCGTTTTTAAGGACAAGAGACAGTACAAGAGCGGTTGTAGAAAACTGGCGTCCGTTGTGATGAAGAAGAGTTATATCGCAGTGGCAGTTTGCGGTATTAATGATCGACTCTGCAATGGTGTGTGTGCTTGTTGTTCCTCCTTCTGTCTCTCTCTCTCATCTTTCAAGCTCCCCTCCCTTGTACAGCAATGTAGAGTACAGTAAACAATGTTTTACCTTATGGTAACTTCCCTGCCTTGTTTTTCTCTCTCCTTTCTATGTACGTTGTTGCCGCGGCACCCCCCCCCCCCTCCTGCCGAAAGGTGCTGCCAATGCGCGCGCCTATGTGGTATGCGAACCTGACGTGAGAGTGGACGCAAGTCTCACGCGCACGGGATCGACAACACTGTTTCAGCATGAGCATAGTGAGCCGCTGAGCGAGGGAGTGTGGCGCCTCGTGATCACTTCGTATACGTATGCGGCCTGTGGCGATCAATCTGCGCTGTCCCAGTGGCCGAACTGGTCGCGGGGTCTGCAGCGTTGGAGATTACGTTGGTCAAGACTGGTGGCGGTGGTCGGTATTATCTTAAAGGGACACTAAAGTGAAGCGATCAATCAATTTAGACCGATAAGTTATTCTTAGAAGAATCTACTTTCCTTAATTTCGCCATCATAGGTTTATTAAGACGAAATCCTTAGATGTCGCATCAAATGCGAAAATCGACCGCCGGCGTCCCGTGGCGGTGGGGTCAACACGAGTGATGCAAAAAAATCGTCATCATGTGATGACGCACATGATGACGTGCGTCATCATGTGCGGACGTCATGACGACGCACGTCATCATGACGTACGTCACCGTATGGCGTCATCATGACGTCACATGTGGTCAAAATGTGACGTCACATTACGTACTGTCACACGAAGACGTCATCACGTGACATCGTCGCCTGCTCAAGGCTGGGCCGATCACGGAGGCTGTGGGAAACCAGGTAAGGTGCAGAAAGCTTGCAATGCCTCTGATCACGGAGGCAGTGCAAATTACCACTGTAGGTGCAGAAACCTTCCGGAGGGCAACGGGTGAGGATCAGGCCCGTGGCCAACAAGAAGTTTACAAAAGTGTGCTGTAAAAGCATTGAAAATTTTTCTTGAGGACAGTGGCATTCTTGACCGATACTAGAGCATTCAAGTATAATTATGTGACTGTTGACTATTACATAGACTATTCTGTTGTTTATCATGTGACTTTTGACCATATGTAACAGTTGTTCTTCGATTTGTAATCGTTGCTCTTCAACATCACCGTATGTGCAAAATTATATATTGTACATGCTGTGGACTTGTTAACCGTTAGGCTAAATTGTATATTGTATGTGCTGTGGACTTGTTACGCTTAGAGACTTAGACCCTAAGTGCTCTACATTAGACATCTCTAAGGGATAAGGAGTAGCCGGCGCCCTGTTTGTGCGTCATCATCTCCTTACATCACGTCAATAAAAAAAATACATGCAGGGGCGGCGCCAGGATTTTTCTGCAAGGGGTGCACCCACGATAAGTGAGTTCCTTCAGGGGGGGGGCTGGGAGGCAGGGAATTTAGGCGTTGTGTACTGACTATGCTTGCTCTTGGGGGGGGGGGGGCAAAGGGGGGGGGGGGCAGGCGAAAATTATGGGAGAGATCCAGCCCCCCCCTTCCCCCCCCGTTCCCCCCCCCCCGCTGGCGGCGCCCCTGAATACATAGACTGAGACGAAGAAGATGGTTTTCGCCTTCGTGTCGTCTTAGGGGAATGCACAGGGGACCCTATGACTTTTTCATAGAAGTGAAAATAAAGGCCAAATTTCTATTTTTAAATTTCTCGCCCAGGCCTCTGCGTATAAAGGTCAGCGTGATGTCACGGATTTCAAGGAGTGCTTTATTTTTTCGTTTTTTTTTCCACATTGGCTTCCCGAAATTTACTGAAGCTTGGCACGTCATATATTTGTCAAGAAATGTTTTGAAGCTGAAACTGCTGACACAGGAAAACGTTACTTTCAGATCGTTTCTGACGAAAGAACATAATACGTATTTACATACGAATCATACCCTCGTTCGCATTCTAGAAAGGTGGCTGTTCTCTTGCGAAAGAGCTTGGAACGTAAACCAGACGGGACACGGACGCGTTGGCCTACAAATAGTGGGAGTTATACATCCACGAAAAATCTGGCTCTAAAGTAATTCGTGAGTTATGGTTGGAGAATACGCGTGCAACCAATAGGCTGAATACCGCAGGACTACAAGTAATACTACCTCGCTAGCGGTGCTCGCGATGCCCAGCATGCGTGCGTAACCCGTTTGCTAGTCTTCGTCAAAGCCGGCTTCTCCGCATTAAGGATGTTTCAGAGGAGAAGCCAACTTCAGCCATTGTTCCGTTGCGCTTGTTATTGCGTAGGATAGTCAACCGGGATCATTAAGGTGAAAGCCTTGTATGCCTCATCAAACCCGAAAATTGACCGGCGTCCGGCGTCGGCGTCAACACGAGTGATCCAAAAAAATCATCGCCATGTGATGACGGCATCATGACGTCACATATCACCAAAATTTTGTGACATCATTATGACGTCATCATAGGCGTGCGCACGTGGGTGGGGGGGGGGGGCAGGGGGGCGCAAAGCCAGCTCCATACATTGACATAATAGGGGGGTGCGCAAAGTCAGCCCCATGCATTGACATAATTGGAGGGGGGGGGCACTGCGACGAACATTCGCCCCCCCCCCCTGAAGGGGAACCCTGCGCATGCCTATGGACGCCATCATAATATTTACGTCACGCAACGTGACCTTACATAACGTTACAATGTGACGTCACACTGTGACGTCATCACATGACATCATTGCTTGGTCAAAGATAGGCCGATCCCGGAAGCATTGCTGAAGAAGATGAGGGGCAGAATAAGCTTACAATGCCTCAGACCCTGGGGCCATTGCAAAACCATCTTAGTTGCAGAAAGCTTTCGGAGGGGGGGCGCGGGAGGTTCAATACGTCGACTCAGCAGAAAAAGAAGGTGGCTATCGCCTTCGAGTAGACTAAGGCGGATGCATATGGGACCATGTGAGTTCTTTTTGTGTGTGTGTGCGGGTGTGTGCAGGCAGTCGACAGAGATACAATGACAGCAGTGTTGCTGCCAATGAATGAATGAATGAATGAATGAATGAATGAATGAATGAATGAATGAATGAATGCGTGTCAGCTGCGACTGAACAGAGGTCACTCCGTAGCAATACTGCAGGATGCCGATTTGAATTTCACATTCCTCGTATTGGTCATAATTGACACGCTTAAGAGATCGATTCCGGTCGATGTGTCGTACGCATGCCAAGCGGTGGTGCTTATAATAGTGCCAGTGGTGCTTATAATAACGTCGGCGCCGGCGGCAGTCAGCTTTCACGTTTGGTGGGGCGTCTAAGGCTTTCGCCTTAGTAAACTTCATGTTCTCATATAAAGCTGCAAGGCTAATGCAGAACATCAGTCCTACAGCGTTTCGTCTTTTTTTTCAGGCTTACTTCCGTATTCTTTTTTCTTTTTTTTTACATGACCGCGAGCCTAGCTGATCACCCCACTCCTTTCCGCCGTTTCATCTTATGCAATCATTCACACGTGAGAAAACAATAGCGTCCATCAAGCCGCACCGGTCGGGACGTGCCCTCACCCCCGCGTCTCGCGCCCAGAGTGCGCGCGCATAATAGATCGCGCCCGCATGCACCGCCGCACCGCACCGCGCAGTCGTGTGTACACGGATCGAATCATTCAGTGGCGCGGCTAAATCATCGATCAAACGACACTCAATACGCCCGCAGTGCTCCTCGTGGTGCCGCCGCCGAGTGGTGGCAGCGAGGTCTGCAGAATTCTCTGTGGCGCCTCTCTCATGTGGCATTGCGCGTTCGCATTCCCCGAACGCTGTATGTGTAGTGCAAGTAAGGGGCTCAAATGCACCAGCAAAAATACTTCCCTTTCAAATGAGGAGAGAACACAGCGCACGCACGCACGCACGCACGCACGCACGCACGCACGCACGCACGCACGCACGCACGCACGCACGCACGCACGCACGCACGCACGCACGCACGCACGCACGCACACACACACACACACACACACACACACACACACACACACACACACACACACACACACACACACACACACACACACACACACACACACACACACACACACACTTTCTCATCATCGAGGCTTAGCAGCTTGCGAGCTGCGC
>JALIZH010020024.1:0-35959 GCA_030522465.1 Rhipicephalus appendiculatus
CAAGTAATTGGGCTCTAGCTCAAAATCTAAAGCCACTTTCCGACGGACGCTGAGCTACGCCTGACCTGTACCGTCATGCGGTAGCAGTTGTTATGAAGCCGGCTCCTCGAAGCACCTAGCAGGTAAATTGCGCGACTGCATTGGTAGCTTCTGTTAATACGGGTGAGCCAGCTGTCGCAGAGGGCTAATAGCCAGTATAATGGTCGTGGCTCAACAGAGGGAAAATTTGACGAGAGGCGGCTGCTTCTTCAGAGGTGTATTCACCTGTTTGCGTAGAATCGAGTTGTATTCAGCTTGTCTATGAATAATTCTCTCAGCTTTCACTACGCGCGCTGTGTTCCTTGTTTGTTGAATAATGCACCTGGAAAAGCTTGAAGTTATATTTGGCTGCGTATTTCCAGCTCTTATCTCACCAAACAACGGGGAAAATCTACCGCGGCCTGTTACCAACTGCTAGGACAACTGCGGATCCACTGAGCCATTCACTGGCTGCAGAGTGTACCACAGAGAAACCAAAAGATGGGTAAGCTACCAATAATTTATTCTATATGGAATGGAACTCGTGAGCTTGCCTGAATTGTCCCCGATTCCGAGCAATTGCATACGACCTGTACGCAGCCATGTATGAGGCCAGACAAAAGTGCCGATCACACAGGGCAAAAAGTTGGCCACGGCGACCTGAGGTTCTGAAGCAAACAATTAAGCATCAACACTTGAAAGAATTCTGTAGATAAATGCAAACTCTGGATCTATAGCGCCGATGCCCGATGCTTTGACAACTAGACCACAGGTGCATGCCTTGTAATGGGGCAAATGAAACGTTATATAATGTGCCGGCACCATTAAAATACTTTCAGACAATAACGCTATGCAACGGCAGCAGCTGTACTACTCTTGATCGAAGACGGCTCTAATGTGGTTAAGACAATGAGAACGATCTGGAAAAACTGGCGCAATGGGTTCGTACTTGCCAGTGCTGCATGTATGCGCAGTGGTAAAAATAATATGTATATCGTCCATCCCGTGGCTGTCTTTCCCAAAATAATACGCACATTTTTCCATAGTGCCAGCCATTCCCCTAGCTCGTTGAAGCCGGCTCCTTGAAAGGCTTCGGGCGTTTTCAGGATGGTGAGAGTTTACGCCCGGTTTCATTTTGTAAGGCCGCCAGTTATGATGTGAGGGTTGCGCCATCACTGGTGGCACTGTCGATTATTTGAACGTTCTCCACGGTTGCTTGAAGCCGCCCCATCAACCAACGTAGTGGTGACGGATTTCGTTAGCACTTACCGCTACACCGACAATGAGGGCTCTAACTTCCTTTGCAAAGCATCATTCCAAAATTTGCTGAATCTAGAGAAACACTGAAAACTAGGACTCCTGAATAAATTTCGAAGTCACGTTTCGTTGCACAAGCGCAATAAATGCAAATCATTCTTAGCGAAATGCACGCACTTTGACCGCTTCTATCTATCTATCTATCTATCTATCTATCTATCTATCTATCTATCTATCTATCTATCTATCTATCTATCTATCTATCTATCTATCTATCTATCTATCTATCTATCTATCTATCTACTAAATGTGAAGCATTTTGCGTAATGCCGGTACTTTGAGCGCTTCCATCTACGTATCTATCTCTCTGTCCTCCTACGTCTGGTGCTTTCGCGATCACCTCCTTAACTTGGGGTAGATCAAACTTAATATGGGAGGGTAACACAGTTTTACAATTACGACTGTCTGGTCATGACACGAATAATGTGAAAATCCCGTCGCGTACGACGTCAAACACTTTCCTTCAGACACGTATCGTGAGAGACATACCCGTATACCACAGGCCGTGGTATGCTGGTATGCGCCACAGGTGTTTGAAATTTTATATCTACCGAGGAATGGCGAGAGCAGACATTGGTAATTTAAGTGCGAGAGCGTTAAGAAAAACCGACATCGACAGCGCTGACCCCACAAATGCAAAGAATAAATGTTATGGTCGTAGCAGGAACCGAAGGCGATGATTCTGCATGGCAATCATGTACTCTACCACCGAGCCCCGCCAGGTCTCGCAACTGCCTTGGAAAAAGACCCTATGCACGCTAACGTTGGTGAAACGTCAATTGTAGTGGCAGTGCTGCCCACGTAATTTTATGAATATTTCACATGTACTTGAATGATATAACCGTCACGTCAGGTTAGCGTGAATCCACTGAAGCGCCGTCCACTGAAGCTGGCGACATAGCACTATCCAGGGCTATTCACGCAAGCAGAAGCGGTACAGTTCAGCTGACCGCTTCTGCTGCTGGTAATACCCGTGTTGCTCTTGGCATCGTTACGCAAGTGTGAACAATCCGTTCTATAAAACTGATGCGACTGTTCAACATACATATCTGTGCGTATGAGCTTTGTACATATCTTTAGCGCCATTTCGTAATGTTTCGCTCGACCAAAAAATTACACCACAATCACCTTCCCTCAGCATGCTTCGCATGACATCGATTCCCATGATACGTGGGATCTGCCGATCTATCTATCTATCTA
Source organism: Rhipicephalus appendiculatus (assembly GCA_030522465.1). Lineage (NCBI taxonomy): Eukaryota > Metazoa > Arthropoda > Arachnida > Ixodida > Ixodidae > Rhipicephalus > Rhipicephalus appendiculatus. Next base: position 2,536 of record JALIZH010020024.1, read on the forward strand.
TCTATCTATCTATCTATCTATCTATCTATCTATCTATCTATCTATCTATCTATCTATCTATCTATCTATCTTTCTATCTATCTATCTATCTATCTATCTATCTATCTATCTATCTATCTATCTATCTATCTATCTATCTATCTATCTATCTATCTATCTATCGATATAGCCCGCCTGCGTCTTGGCGCTCTCATGGTCGTCTCCTTTCCATGACACACACCAACACACCAATATATGCATGGGAGGGCATAAGTATATTAGGAACACGATGAGCAGGTCATTAGGTCAATAGCCAGAGATGCTCGCTGCGTACGTCATGGAACCGTTTCCTTCAATCACGTGTGGCACATACCCGTATGCCAAAGCGCAAGGAATGCGTGGATGAGCCGCGGGTGATTCACACTTTGTATCAACTGAGAAACCCGAACGCAAGGTGGAGCTTGTGTGACAGAAAATGCGGTGCAAGCATCGCCGGCGTTGTCATTGAGGGAAAAATCTGGGGGGACGGTAAGATTGACAACCACGGTTAGAGCTAGAATTCAAGCCAGGCAATCTGTGTGGCAGTCAAGTATTCTACCACCGGGCTACGCTAGTTCCTGAATGGGCTTACGAAAAAGTCCCTGTAATAGCTTGACATCGCGGTAGCTTTAACTGTGTTTGCAGTGTTCGCTATCGGCTTTGATTACAATGTAAGGAGCATAGCATATTAACTAACATTACTCGGCAAGCTATGGTCAACCATTGCTCAACTCGGAAGAATACGGCTAAAAACGCTTCTTAAGATGTGTACATGTGTGATATGTAGTTCATTGCGATAAATCTCACTGCTGTGTTGGAACGTGGGTGCCGACGTTACTTCGTATTACAGATATTCTTTGGGCGTCAGTGTACTCCAGGTGCCTCGTAATGCAACGATCAATCCCATAGTCAGGGTTGCTGGAAGATGCCTAGTATCCTCCCTCTACCCCTACTCTAGCTGTTGCTGCCTCATATGGGTACTTTCCTCAAAATGGATGCTTTCCTCAAACACGAGTAAAGTTGCAAGGCGGGCTTGTTGGTACGGCATATTTGAATAAAACTGGTAGCGCAAAGAAACGGGACACAAGAACACGGAGACACACACAGCGCTACACAAAAGAAAATACAACGTGCCTTGCATACAGCAGTGGCAATAAGGGCAACAGTCCCACATGGATCCCGGAGTACGTGCACGAAAGGGCCCGTTGAAGAAGAAATAAAGTCGAGTAAAGTTGCAAGGCGGGCTTGTTGGTACGGCATACTTGAATAAAACTGGTAGCGCAAAGAAACGGGACACAAGAAGTAACACGGAGACACACACACACAGCGCTACACAAAAGCCAATACAACGTGCCTTGCATACAGCAATGGCAATAAGGGCAACAGTCTCACATGGATCCCGGAGTACGTGCACGAAAGGGCCCGTTGGCGGGAGCTCCGCCGAGCTTCCGCCGAGGGAGCTCCGCCGAGCTTCCGCGATGCGAGCGCCCTCACACACCAGAGCACGCTCCTCCTCTCCACTCACTCTCCGCTACTCCGCCCGCACCACCTGCTCCGGTTGCTAGGGGCGAGGATAAGCGCGCGCGCCCGCAGCTGTTGCTATGGGAGAGGGAGTGAGAGCGGAGAGATAACACCTGCCGGCACGCACACCTCCTCAACCTATCCTCCTCCTCCTCCGCGGACAACGCCGGACAACGCCGGATGCCTGACATATCCCGACTAAGAAATGCATTCACATTTAATTGCTGTATATACTCGCCTACTGCTTCGCATGACTTCGACTCGCAGAATGACTGGGACATGCCGAATTATTTTACATCTGTTTCAGAGGAGACGCCAAACGTGCCTGGCTACCCACCGACCTACCAGCCAGACTACGTGCCTCGCTACCCACCGACCTACCAGCCAGACTACGTGCCTGGCTACCCACCGACCTACCAGCCAGACTATTTGTTACAGAGTAAGTGTTCCCCTATTTTGCTTGAAGTCCTTCAGAGGGTGCTGCGAGCGAATTTGGGCTGGAATACGAGTAAGTCATTTAGGCCTGTTTTGCACCCTCAACAAGGAAAAGCCGAGCAAATAAAAAACTTACAAAACATAAAAACTCAGAAAACGCGCCAAAGTTTCAAGTAAATTTATTCCGGCCACAATCCATTAGGGCTCGCCAAAGTATGCACTCACCGTGAAGGCGTAGCACGTCAGGGCCCTACGCTCTAATGTAACTGACATGGTGGTAGTATTTTGTGCAGACATATTGAACTCGCACGACAATTCGATCTGGCAAGTTTTTAAGTTAGCATATAAGTAAGTACTGCGATTTTTTTTACACAGATTTCACCGAAAAACCACAAGGCTCATGCAGTTAATGTTAGCGTGAGCCAACTGTACAGAATTCACGGACGCCACGACAAGGGTGGTTATCCTAATATCAGGTTCACGACGTACTGTCTTTATGTAGCCCATATTTTCCCAAAATATTCATGTGTGTTTGAAAAAGTTCTCGGGCCGTTTTCGGCTATGCCTGAACCTCGACTGAGCTCTTTCATACGCGCTTGTGCTTCGTTTGTGTTATATTTCATTATAAATATGTTTAGGGAACACCGTGAAAAGAAGTTGCGAAACAATACGCGGACTGGTCCAGAAAATGTGTCCGCGTTAAGTGCTTTCTCGAAGAGCTATTTACTGTATAAGCCTGTAAAGAAGGAATAGCCGTCACCAATCAACAGCTTTGGAGAAACTTGTATTATACGCTGCATAAGCGTTGACAGTTGGACCTGTAGGCGCTACACTTCTTTCAAAAGTGTTGTAGCTCGGGCGATTTGGTCAACTATGAACTTAGCTTGTATTAGCGCGGTACATATACGGCAGAAACACGACACAGACGTAAAGAGAAAGGTTCTCTTTACGCCTGTGTCGTGTTTCTTCCGTATAGGTACCGCGCTAATACAAGCTAACCTCTTTCAAGCAACGGTACATAAGGAGTGTCAAAATAGTCCATAGAATTCTCCAATTAAGGTCCCATATTTCTTTAACATTACGTCGTGCTTGCGCTTTATTCTGCAGCCTGAGAAGTCGATGAGCCGTAAGTTATCATTCGCCACTTGTTTTCTTTTACTTTGTGTTTCAGAGATGCAGGATGCATCCAGAGTTCCTCAGAACAACGTCGCTAGCTGCGTATTAGATGTTTTATGTGCGCTTACATTTTTATGAATCACAGTCACAAAGGTCGCAGCTTTTACTATCTATTATAGCTGCTTTTAACAAAAGTTACAACCGTATACAGTATATTCGGATTAGTATAGTTAATAACTGTAACTGGTAGTAATCGTAAAAAAATACCTCTACTGATTACCGTAGTAACCACGAAGGTTCACCTGGACCATTATTCGGCTATGATTTAACATACTGACGTAATTAGAATAATTAGCCTACCAGAATATCCGCTAGCTCGGGCGGGGACGTGCATTGGTTTCCTTTTCGGAGCACTGATTTCAGTGTTTGGAAGTACAGCTCCGCCAAGCCTTTCCTGCTTGGACGGTATAGTGCGGTTCACACATGCCTCGTGCCGATGCCCTGAATATACGACTGAAATTTAGCAGATGTGATTTGAGTACCGTAGTCACACACTAGGGTATCGGGAAACCCGAATCTAGAGACAACATCGTGCAGACATGAAACTGTAGCTTGTGTTGAAATTGCCGTCATTGTCAACACTTCCGGCCACTTCGAATGTGCGTCGACGATCACACTAAACTAAAGTCCTTTGAATAGGCGGGCAAAGTCGACGTGCACTCGCTGCCAACGTCGCGTATGGCAGGCCCACGGGCGAATTGACTCTTTTACTGGCAAGCTTGCGCGCTTCCGTGCACAACATGCATGAAGAGATGTAGCGTTCTAAATCTTTATGGCTGGGCAAGACGCATAGCTTCGAGCTTGGTATTTAGTTCTCACAACTCCGGGATACCTCTCATGCAGTTAATCTAATACGAACCGTTGGTATTTCTGCGGAACAACAACATGTATTCTTACGTGATGCATCATTCGTATAGAAGCAGGGCAAGCTTCCTACAAAGAAATGGTTTCATCTCTTCCGATACTGGGCTCGGCCACCCATGCAGAATGAACTTCACTTCGTCACGCAGAACTGACTCTTGTGTCGTGTCTGCCTTATTTGGCTGCCGCTTACTGGCATGGTGTTGAAACGCCACACCAAATAAATTTCTTTCGACCCATCGACTCCAGATTGCTGAAGTGGAAGGCGTGGCAAGCTGTCAGCTGCCACATTGTCAACTGACGGCCTGAATTTCAGGGTAAACGTATGCGCAGATAATGCTACCACCCAACGCTGAAGTCTAGCGGCCCCAGTAGTCGGAATGTCTGTCTTTCAAATATGGTTTTCAATAGTTTGTGGTCGGTGAGCAAAATGAACGGTCCTGTACAGACGTAATAATGAAATTTCTTCACAACAAACAGAAGTGCCAAAGTCTATTTTGCCAGAGGGATGTAGCCTTGCTCAACCTTGGAGAGGGTACGCGATGCATACGCGATCGGATGAGTCTGCCCATCCTCTAAAACAAGAGACAAGACCATGCCGACCCCATGAGCAGAGGCAACACACGCAATCTTCAAGCGTGCAGTGACCATCATAGTGTGTGAAAATGGGTGTGTTCCTAACATTTGCTTAACGCGTTGAAAACCTTTTCGCTAGACGCATCTTAAACCCCGGCTACTCGTTTCGAACAAGTTTGTTCAGAGGAAACCAAGATCGAGGAAAGGTTTTGAACGAACGTCCCGTAGTACATGATAAGGCCCAGTACGCCCAATATATAAGCGGTTATGAAAAAGGAAAATATGAGAAAACGGCCGACCCCTAACTGTCTCTTGTTACAAGGGCACTTGTTAGTCGAAGCTGGTGCGTTCACGATAGCACGTACTTTTTCATTTGTTAGGTTGGACGCCGTCTTTGGTGATCACATGTCCTAGGTACTGCAGGTTCTCTTGAAAAAAAAATTGCATTTTGATGACTTCACCCGAAACCATCGTTCCGAGATTATTTTTAAAACAGCTTCCACATTACGTAGGTGTACTCTATATTCCAGGTAACAATATCATCAAGGTAGCAAGTGACTGATGTGAGCCCTTTTAGCACATTATTCAAAATGCATGAAAGATCGCTGACACGGATTCGGTACGGAAGAGTAACCGGGTAACTGCAAAAAGACTTTTTTGCAGTTACCCGGTTTGTTCAACGTGACGTATTGTGGGGATTCTTCATCCATTTCAACCTGCTGGTACGATCGGCTTAAATCAATTTCGGTGCACTTTTCTCCTCCAGCAAGCACTGAAAATAATTCATCATCTTTGGGAAGTGGACACCTTTCTGTGTCCGAAATAGGAGCCAAAAAGAGAACCAAAAAATTGAAGGACACTGGAGGGATGGATGGTCGAACGGACGGACGGACGTGAGCTTAAGACATCAGAGGCTGTCGCCTTAAAATCCACACATCTCCACTAAGTGAATGATGACGAGTGGGCGAAGCTAGCTCCTTATGTCCATGTCAACGTTGAAGTCACCGACTAGTGTAAAGGGTTTGTGCTTGTAGGTGTTTTATATAGTTCTGTCACAATTATGATTGTTGCTCGTCTATTGTGAACCTTCTTTTTATTCACATACACACATATGTGTCGCCTATGGGAACGGTTTTCTAACCACCCTGACAGCGGACAGTGAGCATCGACGAGAAAGCTAGGTTCGAAAGTCCCTAATGCGGGCACTGCATCGCCAAATGGCATAAAGAACATGTGCTTCTAGGTGTTTCATATTGTCCCGTTTTGTTTGTTTTAATTTTAACCTTTTGTTAACGTCGAAGATGGCTTTTTAACAGCTGTGTAGCTATGTAGCCGGTACATCGATGGATGCCGGACAAGCCTAGACCCTAAGGAGCTTCGGCCCTGAAACAAACGGGTTCAAAAAGCCAGCGTGTTTTGTTGGCGCCGCATAGCATCCCGAAAGACGAAAGCTGCACTGGGCTGTTTATTTTGAACATGCGCTTACTCTCGCTCATTTCGTCGCTGTGCTCCGCCACACGACGCTTATCGACTCGGCGGTCGACGCTCGCGCGTTCAGGTTAAAAATCTGGGAGGGTGTACATCCTGATAAATCATTCGCAATCTGCTAGTAAACTTCAGTGATGTATTGTAGTCGTTCATCTCCGCAACAAGGTGACATATCACCCTTCACGTAAACCGCGAAAAGAAGCTACAAATGACTGCTTGTGCACATAGCTTGCCGTTATTTTGCACAATTCATCAACGAGAACACGAGAGAGCCACAACTAACTAATCTCACTAGATGATTCTAAGTTCTAGATCGAGAAAATAGCTTATATAAAAGTAGTAACTGCCCGTGCAACGCTTAACGACGGCCGTTACGAATATTTTCCGGTTAGATGCAGGATTCTTAGTAATCATTTCCGAATTTAGAAATCTTTTCTATCGTAAGTGCGTTGCCCCCCTTCGCCTGTCGGCTTCGCTCACGATAATTCCTACATCGTGATTGCCTGAAATATTACGAAAATTTTCAGCGCAAGACTTTTTTTTATTAGCTACATGAGCTGGGTGAGCTATATTATAACCTTAATCAATACCAACCGATGATGAAGCCAAGCATGGTATAGAGCATGTTTAGTGCACGGCTTTGAATGCATTGGACTAATTGTGATAGAGATGGCAATAAACTTAAGGGGACAGAAAGTCAACTTGCTGCCTGCAGGGACCGAACCTGCAACCTTCATACACGATTCTTCGGGCGTAACAAGTTCTTTCCTGTTCAAGAGGCAAGAAGTAACGATTGTCCTCAGCGTCCACGCCGCGTGGTTTCTAAATGGGCGAAGAATTACAAAATTAGGTTTATGCAGGGTTCATTAAACCAATCAAGCACTGGTAATAACGAATGACAATGATCTTTTCATGTGTGATAAACTACAAATAATGCGTATATTTCTAAAATGATGTGTACATTTCCAAAATTTATGTTTTATTTTGCGACCATATTTACCCCCCGCATTCTGGAACAAGCCTTGACTCAAATTTAGCCCTTCACTTGACTGAAGTGAGCACAGCGCCACCACTCGACTGAAAATTACTCAGCGCTGCTCACGAAGTGCCGGCTGTCGGTCAAATGCAGCGATTGTTCTTGCCAAAAGCTGAACCTTCCATTGGAATTGTCGAGTGAAGGCATAGCGCTGAGTGAATGTGCGTTCTAGACACGGGGGGTTAGTTATATTTCTAGAAAAACAAAAGGAAAAATGAACTTCTTTGCAGCGTGTCCCAACTAGGCGAAACCATGTTGACAATTGCCATGTGCGGGTGCCTCGGGGTCATGATCAGCCTTTTGATTGCACTCGCCTTTACTACCGCCGAAATAGGTGAGCGCCCATTTTGCAGTCTACCTCTGCACAATGCACGTGGCGGACAGATATACTAAAAATATCACGTTCCAATAATAATTTTCGATAGCCACGAGCAAAGATTGCTGATCTGAAGCTTATTTTATGTATTATGCTAGTAGAGTTGGCATGCAGTTGTGTCTATAAACAGTATTACTTTCCCTGTGGCCAAACTCTTGTTATTCATTTGCTGTCGGCAAATCGGCATCTTCCCCTGTCCACCTCTACACGGTGTAATCGTGTTTCGCCCTCTACGAGGGCATTTGCGTTGAAAACGAAAATATTGCCGGCATTTTTGTGGCTCCAAGCTACACGAGAACAAATGCAAGCGCGTAAACTATTTCATGTGCTCTTCCATCGCAGCATACTCCAGAATATTGTCCGCTCTGCGAACGACAATATTCTCATGCAGCGCCAGGTTTGCAGTAAGCTTCAAAAAAGTTGCAATGTTACCGACACCGACGTGAATTTATTGTTTCAAGGCATACCCCTCATGGAACGTTTGAAACATATGTGAGTCGACATTATGTGAAAAGCGAAAGGTCAACTTATTCATTATGTTTCAGCATGACAAGAAAGAGGAAAAAGCAATTGTACGCTCACGAGGGGACACAGTGCACACTATCCACTCAATGTTTTTTTTTATTGCGATATCAATTATATGGACACTCTCGGCTGGTTTTCGCCGTCGGCGTCCGCGTCGCCGTTGGCGCCGCCGTCATGCGCCGTATATGTATATGTATCTATATATTTATAAAAGCCACAAAGAAAAATAATTCAGGAAAATGTTTCCGACGCGCGGCATCGAACGAGGGACCTCTCGCTCTGCAGCGCGCGGCGCTAACCACTGATCCACGTAAGCGCACGTCTTTCAACGTTCACACTATACAGCGTGTTTCCAGCGTGTTTTCAGCATTACCGTCGAGATGGCGCAAAGGACGCGCTCCGCGGGGCATTAGGTCGCCCCCCCCCCCCTCGTCGCGACGCGCGCTCTCATGCGCTCATCTCCGGACGCGAACTTTGCTCGGTGGAAGGCATGGGGTAGACGCCTGTGCACGCACGTTTATCTCGCGGACGGGAGAATAGTACGCCTTAGCCTTTCGCCGGAACAACTGCGTTGTAGTTACCGATCGCACGAAGGTCATTTCGCTCGCTGCAGTCCCCCCCGTTTACGAAAAGACCACGCTTTTCAAACAAAGCGAAGTAAGAGCTCTGACACTTCTTAGTTCGTGCTCGTCTGTACCTGTGAATACGTTTCGTGCGTCGTTTTTGTTTGAGCAGCGCGTTAAGTGTCGAGCTGTGAATGTTGTTAGTTCGCTCTCGTCCTGCGCGTGTTTTCGTGCGTCATGTGTGCGTGAGCAGCGCGCTGCACGTTTAAACTTGCTTGGCATTCCAATTTGTTGCTATCGCATTCATTGCTTCGCCATGTGGCGAAACTGTGACTTTTTTATTCAAAAAACGTGTTAAAATAGGGACCGCCAAGGTTACACGCCTCTGCACAATAGCCGCGGTATATACACTCTAAAAATTAGATGCGGAAAATTATGGACAAATTATTCCCACGAGTAAGGCAGAGGGTGATAGACGGCCGGCTTATGTACTTGCGTTCATTTTCTTAAATGCGAAGCATTTGTTAGCGAACTTCGGCGACTTTAAGCGTATCTATCTAGCTATCTATCTATCTTTCTATCTAGCCGCCTACGACATTGTGCTCTCCTGGATGTATCGTTAGTGGGATTCCTACCAAAGTTCATGACGATGTTGTCATGAACGCAGTGATTTACTATTGATGACCTTGATAATCTTGCGGCCGTTTCCTTAACTTTATATGCACGAAAATTGGTATGGCGTGACAACAGTGTACGATGAAAATAACTCACAGGTCCTAACATGCTAATCATGAAAGACACATCATGTATTGCATCATTGACATGACAAGGTCACGTGGCACTCCCGGCCACTTAATTGAGTAGTTATGTATCAAAATTGGTACAACGAGACATTTCAGCATGACTAACATAAATGGCTGGAGGTAACATGAAAATAATGATATGCATGTCATGTCTGGCATGACATACATGCCATGAGCATGGTGAGCTTACAGCTCTTTCGCTAGCTTGAAATGTACCAAATTTGGTATTGGGTGACTGGCCGTATAACGAGTATAATTGACATGAAGTAACATGACAATCATGGCATCCATGTCACGAACGGCATGAGTTACATGCCACGCTCATGGTACGCTTGCTGCCGTTCCGCTAGCTTTATATGCACCGAAATCGTTATTGTGAGATACTACTGCACGACGAACATAAATGACAGGCAGCAACATGACAATCCTGACATGCATTACATGCTCCTGATGCGCTCTCGGCTAGTCGCTAGCTTGATATCCACCAAATTTGGTATTGGGGGGACGTGAGTGCATGAAAACATAAATGGCTGGTCATATCATGAAAATCATGACTAACTTGTCATGAAAAGTATAATTTACATACCACGCTCATGGCGCGCTCGCGGCCGTTTCGTTAGCTTGATATACACCAAACTTGCTATTGAATGACGCGACTGTATGACCAACATAAATGACAAGTGGTTATATGCAAATAACGACGTGCATGTCATTAACAACATGATTTATATACCACGCTCATGGCGCGCTCGCGGCCGTTTCGTTAGCTTGATATACATCAAACTCGGTATTGAGTGACATCACTGTATGACGAACATAAATGACAAGTGGTAATATAGAAATCATGACTTGTCATGTGCGGCATGACTTGCGTGCCACGCTCATGGCGCGCTCGCGGCCGTTTCGTTAGCTTGATATACACCAAACTTGGCATTGAGTAACATAACTGTATGACGAACATAAATGACAAGTGGTAATATGGAAATCATGACTTCTCATGTGCGGCATGACTTGCGTGCCACGCTCATGGCGCGCTCGCGGCCGTTTCGTTAGCTTGATATACATCCAAACTCGGTATTGAGTGGCATGACTGTATGACGAACATAAATGACAAGTGGTAATATGGAAATCATGACGTCATGTGCGACATGACTTGCATGCCACGCTCATGGCGTACTCGCGCCCGTTTCGTTAGCTTGATATACACCAAACTTGGTATTGAGTGACATGACTGTATGACGAACATAAATGACAAGTGGTAATTTGGAAATCATGACGGTCATGTGCGACATGACTTGCATGCCACGCTCATGGCGCGCTCGCGGCCGTTTCGTTAGCTTGATATTGCCACGCGCGTTTCTTATTTTCACTTTGCTCTATTCTGTTCTTCGCCCTCAAAGTCTGTCAGCAATGCTCAGCGCAAACCGCGCCTGGTTGTTCTAGAAGCTTCGCGATTACTGTAGAACGTTTGTTAAGATTGCGCGCAAGACGCGAACACTCGAGCTTATTCCAGAGCCTGTGCGACAACGAGTGATAAGACTGGAATATTCTATGACGCACGTATAAATGCCGACGCGCTTCACCGCTTGTCAGTTGATCGACGGCCGACGCTCTGTTCGCCGCTATCAGTGCCAGCGTGTTTTGCTGTAATCTTACTTTCCGTTTACCGGCCACAAGTTCGGCCTAATAAACAGTTTCATCTTGGACACGTCGCCTACTGCCTTCGTCGACGTGACAACCACGTGACATCTGGTGGAGGTGCTGCTTCGTTCATGTACCGGACACCCCCGTCAAGTCGTGAACCCAGCCCCAGTCGTGAAGGAGACGTCGACGCCAACCGCGACCAGCAAGTTAGCCGTAGGCAACAAGGTCTACATCCGGAGTACGGCCCTCTACCCGACAAGACTCGCAAGACCAAGACCATGGCCGCGACAGCGGCAACGATGACAGCCCTTGCGCCACCTCCCGCGATTGTGATGCAGCCGCCAAGGGAGCCGCCGACTTTCCGGGGATCATCACTTGAAGACCCAGAAAGCTGGCTGGAGACCTACGAACGAGTCGCTGCCTTCAACAGCTGGCACACCGAAGAAAAACTCCGCCACGTCTACTTCTACCTAGAAGACGCGGCGAGGACGTGGTTCGAGAACAGAGAATCGGCGCTACAAACCTGGGATATCTTTCGGACGACGTTCCTAGGCACCTTCACGAGCGTCGTCCGCAAGGAACGTGCTGCAACTATCCTGGAGACACGTGTGCAGCTTTCCTAACGAAAACATTGCGATCTACACGGAGGAGATGACCCGCTTGTTTCGCCACGCCGACCCCAACATGACCGAAGAGAAGAAAGTGAGCTTCCTTATGAGGGGTGTGAAGCAAGAACTCTTCGCCGGATTGATCAGGAACCCGCCGAAGACGGTCGCCGAATTCGCATCCGAAGCCTCGACCATCGAGAAAACGCTCGAGATGCGGACACGGCAATACAACCGCAGCTTCTCGGCTACAAGCCGTATTACGCGCGTTAGCGGACCTGAGGACTTCACTTATTGCTTTGTTGTTGTACTTTCTTTCTTTGTTGTTATGATTTATTGTTGCATGCATTTTTTTTCCCATGTTCTGTTTTAAGCATCGGGACGATGCTTTTTCAGAGGGGGGGCATTGCCACGCGCGTTTCTTATTTTCACTTTGCTCTATTCTGTTCTTCGCCCTCAAAGTCTGTCAGCAATGCTCAGCGCAAACCGCGCCTGGTTGTTCTAGAAGCTTCGCGATTACTGTAGATCGTTTTGTTAAGATTGCGCGCAAGACGCGAACACTCGAACTTATTCCAGAGCCTGTGCGACAACGAGTGATAAGACTGGAATATTCTATGACGCACGTATAAATGCGGACGGGCTTCACCGCTTGTCAGTTGATCGACGGCCGACGCTCTGTTCGCCGCTATCAGTGCCAGCGTGTTTTGCTGTAATCTTACTTTCCGTTTACCGGCCACAAGTTCGGCCTAATAAACAGTTTCATCTTGGACACGTCGCCTACTGCCTTCGTCGACGTTACAACCACGTGACAATATACACCAAACTTGGTATTGAGTGACGTGACTGTATGACCAACATAAATGACAAGTGGTAATACGGAAATCATGACTTGTGATGTGCGACATGACTTGCATGCCACGCTCATGGCGTACTCGCGGCCATTTCGTTAGCCTGAGATACACCAAATTTGGAATTGAGTGACATGACTGTATTGCGAACATAAATGACAAGTGGCAATATGGAAATCATCACATGTGATGAGCGACATGACTTGCATTCCACGGTCATGGCGCGCTCGCGGCCGTTTCGTTAGCTTGATGTACCCCAAATTTGGTATTGAGTGACATGACTATAACGAGCATAAGTGGCAGGTGGTAACATGAAAATCTTGGCATGCATGTCATCTGCAACGCCATTTACATGCCACGCTCATGTTGCGCTTGCGTCCAGTTCGCTAGCTTGATATACACCAAAATTGGTATTGCACGACGTGACTCTATGACGAACTAAATGACAGGTCCTAACATGTAAAACATGATATGCAAATTATGTAAAGCATGATTTGCTCCTTCCTGGCTGATTCGCATTACATCGATTCCCACAGTGCGTGGGATCTGCCTGATTTTTCTTTTATGTATCATCATCATCATCATCATCAGCCTGTCTACGCCCACTGCAGGGCAAATGCCTCTCCCATGTTTCGCCAATCAACCCGGTCCTGTGCTTTCTGCTGCCACGTTATACTTGCAAACTTCTTAATCTCATCTACCCACCTAATTTTCTGTCTCCCCCCTCACGCGTTTGCCATCTCTTGGAATCCAGTCAGTTACCCTTAATGACCAGCGGTTATCCTGTCGACGTGCTACGTGCCCGGCCCATATCCATTTCTTCTTCTTGATTTCAACTATGATATCCTTAACCCCCGTTTGTTCCCTGACCCACTCTGCTCTCTTCCTGTCTCCTAAGGTTACACCTGTCATTTTCCTTTCCATCGCTCGCTGCGTCGTCCTCAGTTTAAGTTGAACCCTCTTTGTAAGTCTCCAGGTTTCTGCTCCGTAGGTAAGTACCGGTAAGATGCAGCTGTTATATACCTTCCTCTTGAGGGATAGTGGTAGACTACCATTCATGATTTGATAATGCTTGCCGAATGAGCCCCATCCCATCCTTATTCTTCTAGTTATTTCACTCTCATGGTTCGGCTCCGCGGTTACTACCTAGGTGGGTTACTACCTCTCCTAAGTAGACGTACTCCTTTACAACTTCCAGTGTCTCGCCACCTATCGCAAAGCGCTGTTCTCTGCCAAGATTGTTCCACATTACTTTAGTTTTATGCATATTAATTTTCAGACCTACTCTTCTACTTTTACTTTTTATGTATAATGATTCCATATTTCCTCTGGATAGGGCCTCTGTGTTAGTACTCAGCAGTGGCTTGGTCGAAGAGAGGACATGTGCCGACCTCTCAATTTCTACAGTGCACTGCAACATGAGATCATGCAGTGGTTCCCTTCGGGTTGTACTTGTCTTCGCATAACACTTCGTCAAGATACCGCGCTGCCAAAAGTTCGAGGATAGCGAATTTAGTCCCCTCTTCGACGGGTGACGAATGGCGCGTGACGCCCCTCGATCGCCTCCTGCTTCGTACAATGATTTTCAAGTGAATTTTGTGAGTGCGTCTTGTGAATTATTTGAATCTGGTCTGTGAAGGTGCCAGGACTATTTTGGCGCCAAACTAGGCCCTTTAAGAGGACTATTTTGACGCTTTACGAATGTTTTTCCTTCCAACCACGCCGCCACTTCGGCTGAGCCTAACGAGGTAAGCCCACTGCGGCGCGGCGTCAGGCCCCTCACCGTGTCCCGCAGCTCTTGTCACTCTTCTCAGAGCATCTTAACGAGGAAAATGGTATTTCTAGTGGTTGGAGAGGACATAACCCCCGAAGAGATAACAGCCCGCGGTTAGCATTATGCAGGTGGCAGAAGAATTGGCGCGTACGTGGCAGGTGCTAATCCTAATGGCGCTACTCCTAACCGGACGTAGTCGACCACGTCCGAGGCTCCGCAAGGCCGCAGCAGTGGCAATAGCATTAAGACTAGCATACTCCGGGCAGACCGGATGACCCAGCTCCCCATGGAGGATACCGAGATCGTGATTCGGCCACACCGGGCCTCATTATTCCAGCGAAAGCTGTTATGAGTTTACAAGCGTCGTTTTTGCGCCGTAGTTGTCCGCCGCCACCGCCGCCGGTGTCCGTAACCAATATCGCACGAAATTAGAAAAACTCTAAAGAAATAAAAAACACGTATGTCAGAATGTGAATCGACTCCGGGTCCTCCGCGTGGCAGCCCGGCACTCTACCACTGAGCTACGCCGCCGCTTGAAACTGCGGTGCAAACTGACCCTATGCAGGCTTCATGTCGGGTAAGAAATCGCGTTAACGTGTGTTGTAAAGCGTTTTAGAACGGTAAAGTTAGAACCAGGCGTTACACAATACGAATTACGTAACGAGTGAGTCGTTCAATCTTCCAACCCATTATACAAAAGCGTCAGGCATAATTCTTCATCGTCGTCAGCCACAGCATCAACAAAGTGCACATAATGCGTTACAAGTGTGTAGCGGGTACCGCGCCTTTCCGAAGAATGACGAATAATGCCATAGTACACGCTTCCCCACAACAAATGAAAAGTATGATTATTTATGGCGTATTGAGTACCATGCAAGTGCCTTGTAGTAGTTGCCCTAAGAGTGTTTAAAAGGCTCCGAAAAGAAATGCCGCTATTCCAGCTTTCGCTGTGACAGTGCGGCGCGTTCCGGGCAGGCCTGGCGGTTTTTGCCAAGACTGGCTCCACCATGGTCGCTGATGCAATCCTGGCGGCCACTAGCATGTGCACCGAAGATCTGCGTGGCGACACGCTATGCCCCAACGTACAGCGGAATAATATAGTTGTCAGGACACCTAGTAGAGAGAATGCAGAGCCGTACGTGAGTGTCCGGCAGATCGTTGTTCTGGGTCGGACCCTACTAGATCAGTGCCTACGAGGGCGCCCCCCATTCCCCGTTCAAGGGCGTGATCCGAGGTATCCCTTTCATCGATGGCCCGGATGTTCTTGAAAAAGCCGTACATGACTTGCACCCACTCACCCTGGCAGCCACGCACGTGCGCAGCACCATCACGGTTGTCGTCGGCTTTGACGGTCAAGGGTTCCCGTACATTTTGCACTACGCCCCCCATCCTTGTGTGCTGTTCGTTTTGTCGCAAGAGAATAGACATTTGCCATGCTAGTGGTCCGCTCGGTTACCGTGCTGAATGTGTATACCAGCCCCGGCGACATCATACGTCGGGGCTGTGGGGCATCAAACCCGGATACGCAGCACGAGTGTACACCCACGTGCAGGCTGTGTGGTGGCCACCACTTCACGGCTGTGGACTTTAGCTAAATATTTGAAATCCCATATGTCGTGCGACAAAGGCACTAGGAAAGTCCCGCGCCACAGACCAAGACCAAGCCAAAGCACCATCGTTAGTCCCCACGGATGGGCAGAACTTCTTGCAGTGGCGCGCTTCCGGGGCCTTTCCGGGGCCTTTGGCCTTTCCAGGGGCTCTCCCGGTCCCGAGGAGGTTCCCGAGGAGGGGGGCCGCTGCTTGTCTGCAAGCAGCTCCAAGTCCCGCTCCAGGTCTGCTGGGGGCCAGCAGCAGCCTGCCGGTGTGTCAGCGATAAGCAAGAAGACGGGCTCTCCAACCTGGGGTGACACGATCCGAGGAGACTCACCTGAGGTACTATCGGGGTCAGCGCTAGAGCACGCTAAAGCGCGCGCGCTATTGTGCAACAGAAAAGTGAAAACGCTTAGAAGAGGGAAACCATTAACAGGCTAACGTCAAAACTGCCGAGATTAAGCACGCGAGAAATTCATCATCGCCACGAGCCACCTACGCCTTCAAGACAACGCCCCAACCCATGAAGGGGCATGAAAGTGAAGCCGGCAGCAGCAGCAATGGTCAGAGTACTCCCAAGAAGAGGGCCGTCGCATGTGAACAGGACGGTGTAGCCAATCAGGTCAAATTCCAGCTACGACACACGTTCTCCGCAATCAGTGAACGCATCAAGCAGCTTGGGGAGATATTTGCCCAGCTGCAGATCACCTTGAAAACGCAAAACGACCGCGGATCAAATGTAGGGTATTTCCTCGAAAACGTGGTAGCACCCGGCTCTGACTCCTAACGCCGTCATCGAACCACACGCGGGCGCAATGGACTACATCTTTCACACGATCTTTAGCCAATCTGAGGGCAGCAGCAGACCACAACAAAACGCAGATGATCAAGCCAAGTGAGACGTTTCGCATGTGGCAGTAAAACGCCAGTGGCTTCCTCGGTAAAAGGGCGCCCCAGCAGCAGTACATCCCAAGCCATAGCGATAAACTCCACGTCATCCTGCTTCAGAAAACCTTGACCGTCAATGTCAGGCGGACTGCTTACCAGCTTGTCTCGCGCCCCTCCGACGGCCGGGGTGTCTGCACCTTGGTCAGTAACAAGCTCACGCACCTCTCCCATGACCTGCAGATGGCCACCAGCAACGCTGAATACGTCATGAATGAGATTCTGCCCGCTAGCTCTGAACGTCGAAGCATCTTTCTCCCCAATGTGTACTGTAGTCCTGTAGAACGAAGACAGAGCTTCAAACCCCTGCATAAGAAGATCGCCAATATGGCGGGCTCTAACCCCCTCTTTGTGATGATGACCTGGGGCTACCCGTTCAACAGAAGCAAGGGCGAGGAACTGTGACAGAACGCGAACGACATGGCCCTGGCGTTATTCACCGACAAAGCCTCTCCCACCAGGTCGGGAGACATGGGCAGCGGCCACTACGTCCTGGCCACGCAGTTCGCGGTCGCCCTCAAGAAGGCACGAGAGTGTTCTTGGACGAATTGTGACCATTTTTGCAAAACCCACAACGACCGGCTTATCCATGCTACCAGGCCGAGCCTCGAGAAATGCATAAACCAGATCATACAGGACATCAGAAGTACCAGCAAGATTAGTACCGACCTGCTGGTTGTATAGATGGACAGCCGCCTGGCGCACTTGCTCGAGGCCAAGCAGTCGCTTCTCGCCCGTTGGGAAGGACAGCGTCTCAATCACACGTTGTGCAAGAAAATCTCGGAGCTAAAGAAGGCGATCAAGGAACACTGCGGCATCCTCGCCAAGCAGCAGTGGGTTCAGATGCGCAACTGCGTGGACAGTCAGATGCGCAAGGGCAAGACATGGAACCTGCTCAAGCACCTGCTCGACCACAAGTTCATGTCAAGAAGGGGCTGGTGGAAAAGTACTTCCCTGTCGATTCCAGCCCCTCAACAACGTACATCGAATACTCTGGCGCGGCAAACCCTGAACTGGACGCCGAGATATGTAATGAAGAGGTTCGCCAGGCGCTCCACGAGCTCAATGGAAGATCCGCCGCAGGCCCCAATCGCATAAAGAACAAGATCCTGCGCAACTTAGACGATCCGTTGATTGACTACTTAACCAAAGTCATCAACGAGGCGTGGAAGAGTGGCGAGGCCCACGACCCGTGGAAGCTCGCTCATATCGGGCTTATCGCCAAGCCCGGCAAACCATTCAACCTGGACAACCTGCGCTCCATTTCGCACACGTCCTGTGTGGCAAGATGACCGAACACGTGGCGCTGAACAGGCTCGCCCAGTACTTGGAATACATTGCGCTCTACCCGCACAGCATGATCGGTTTTCTGGCCAAGCTCTCGACCCAATATGCTATGAAACTGGTCAAGCACGAAGTCATCGACCGCAACACTCGAAACCTACGGGCGATTCTTGACCTGCACCTGGGAAAATCCTTCGACAATGTTGCCCACTCTTTCGCGCTACGGTCAATCACCGAGCTCGGCCTGGGAAGTAAGATTTTATGAGTAGACCAAACCGTTTTTGACCCACAGGAAAGCCACGCTCAGGGCGGCGAACCTTGCCTCCGAAGAGATCGAGCTCGGCTCGCGCGGCATCCTGCAGGGATCGTTGATCTCACCCACCCTGTTCAGGCATGCCATGGCCTATTTGTCCAAGATGCTCTTGTGCATCGAGGACATTAACCACACGATTTACACCGACGTATCACCATTTTGCGCTCAGGCGGCAGTGACAGACATGTAGAGCGCGTCATGTTGGGAGCCTTAGACATCACCGAAGATTGCCTCTGTCCCACTTGCCTCAGGTGTTCCCCAAGAAAATTCGTGCTCCTCGTCTACCAACCCTATAGGCGAGGGACCAAGTCCAAGTGTTGAAAACCGACAGCGGAGAGTAAGATCAAGCTCCCCACCGGAGTCGGCATCGCAATACCGATAGTCGACTTTATTCGGGTCCTAGGTATGATCATTGCCTCCAACGGTTGCAAAGCTAAAGCTATACTCAAGCTGGCATCCAAGACGGATAACGCGGTTTGACTGGTCCGGCGTGTGACCGACCGTCACCACTGCTTCAAGGACGACAACCTCATTCGCCTGGTCAACGCCTTGGTGCTCTGCCACTTTTGATATTGCGCAGCTATACAGAATTGGCAGCTTATCGAGCGCGACAAGCTCAATGACATGCTGAGAAATATCACCAAGCGGGCCCTCGCGATCCCGATCAGGACGCGCACCCAGAACCTGCTCCAGATCCGGAGTGCACAATACTCGGAGATTGCCAAGCCACAGGAGCGGGCTCAGTTCTCGCGCCTTTCGACCTCTGAGGCCGGTAGACATATACTGCGAGAGCTCAGCCATTAAAAAAGACGAGGCAAATGCTCCATACATTCGCGACATCATTACCGTGGCACCATTCCCGAGGAACGCCCATCCCGAGCATGAGCGTGGCGGGCGACTGGCCAGTGCCGCCACAACGCTCAAATTGCTCAAATTATCGAGTATGTGTGTCGCGGCTTCTGTGCGTAGGTGCGCAAGTTTAGAGTCACGTATACGAAAGCGTTCCTTAAATAAAAGGTTTGCTCTTCGTCACGCAAGACATGACACAGCGACGCACAGGCCCGTCGTCGCTTGCTGGGAAATTTATTTCTGTATAATTCTCGGTAGAACTGGGCGACCTTTTATGTTTCTCTTTTGTTTTCTCTTCCGTGTGTTCTGGATAACTTTATTTCCATTTCATTCTCTCTCTCTATCGCTGTCTATTTCTTCGTCTTTTTTCCTTGCATCTATCTTTCTGCTTTGTTCCTTTGTCCCTGTGATGAAAAACGGTTCGTTTCTTAGGATGTACATCGGAACGTTGACGGTCCCACCGGTTGATGAGGCTGCTTGCAGGCTTTGAATGCACTTTATACACACATGGACAAAAACAAACAAGCACATACACGAAAAGCACACGACGCGATCACAAAAAGAGCAATAACAGGCTCATGAGCGTCTCTACTCAGAATGTCAGAATGTCCGGCGCAGGCTCACCGACTTGCGATTTGCTCTGCGAGACGAATAGATGCACGAAGACTAGTCGGGCGACGTCTCTGTGGAGTCAGGCCCTGGCTTGCGAAGGCTGGCAAAGGTCCCGGAGCGCAAAACAGCGCTCCTAGGCGGGACAAAAAGTTACACGAAGGACACATACACAGCGCTGTCTCATTCGCCTTGAAGCGATGGGTTGAAGGCGGAGGGCGCCCACGGCCAGGTGAAGCCCTTAACCTCGACTTCTGGAATGCGTCGCAGAAATTATACTCCGGCCAGCTCCCCCGACTCGGTTCCACACCGAAAACCGTCTCTCTTTCCCTTCACCTTCTCCCGCACACGACTTTCTCCTCTGCCCGTGCATCAGCATCGTTGTCTTCGTCGTCTTCTATCGAAGCACCCACACCACACTCGCTCGCGGCGCGCACACCACAGTCTCACTCTCTCGCTATTTCTTACCTGCTTCCTCTTACTTCTCATTTTTTTCACCGTGGCGAAAATCCACGACAGCCTGCGGGGCCACCTCCTGATGTTTACGGACGGCTCTGTCCGGGACAGCCCCCGCTCGGCCGCGGCTGCCTGTGTGATACCAACGACTGGGACCACCATCCAGTGCCGCCTTCCCTTTCACGTCAGCTCCACTGCAGCTGAACTGGCTGGCCTTCACTTGGCAGCCGACTACCTCGCTGCTACAACACCCCAGCAGCCCGTGGCGATCATCTGCGACTCCCGGCCAGCATGCAAGCGTTGCTGCAACCAGTCCAAGCTGGGCTCACCGTGGCGCTGCTCCACGCCAAGCTAACCGCCATCAGAGCTAGCGGTGTGCGCCTGTCCATTCACTGGCTTCCCTCCCACGTTGGGATTGCTGGGAACGAGGAGGCCGACGCCGCCGCAAAGGCAGCTCACCACGGCGATACCCCAATCACCAAGGCGGTAGCCCTCTCAGACTACTCCCGACAGCGCTTACGGCAGCTACTTCCAACGGCTCACCCTGACAGGCGGGTGGCAAGCGGTAATCCACCGCCACCCTTACCGGAGACTGGCCTGAAGAGACGCGAGCGGTGGCTGCTGCTTCGCCTGCGGAACCGGCAGTGCCTGGCCTGCTGCGCGTATGTACGCCAAGGGTCACTCTTCATCCCCTGCGTGCCGGCAGATGTGGTGCCGAAGAGACGCTGGAGCACATCATCTGCTCCTGCCCTGCCCTGGCTGGTGAACGATGCGAGATGGTGCGCCGCTACCGCCTGCTCGGTCTCCCTGCGACAACTGTGGATGACTTCCTCTTTCCCGCACGGTCCAGGATAGCAGCCCTGAGAGCCTTTCTCAAGTTTGCAGTTCCTGCGGACCTCGACGCCCTTTAGACGAACGCCTTGGCTTCGTCCTCCCTGCCTGGACTGACAAGACACTCTTGTCACTTACTCAACCCCTTCTCGCTATCTTCTCTCTTTCTTTCTATCATCTTTACTTCCCCCTTCCCCATCCCTAAAGGCGCTGAGCCGTGCCCCCCACGACGGGAGGCAGAAAGTAGCGTCCTTTTATTCTCTTCTTCTTTCTAGAATCTCTCTCTCTCTCTCACTTTTTCTTTCTTTCGCTGCTTCGATTTTCTCTCACTTTCATATCTCTTTCTATTTCTGTATATCTTTTTTTTCCAGTTTCTCTCTTCTTAACTCTTTATATGCTTTGCTTTACTCCCTCCCCCTCACTTTTCTTTTGTAACACCTTGCTATACAATACTGAACGAGAGTATGCTATATTCTTCCGGCATGCCTGCATAGTGGATTAGGTACGCCGCTCGCCATCGGATCGTGGCTACGCGGGTTCGGATCCCGCCACCTCATTGTGTTTTGAAATTTTTCTTTATTTGTGTTGCTCTTTTTCGTTATTCGCACTCTTCCTCACCCTCCCACCTCTTCACTTAGTGCTTCCTCCTTCCTATACGCCGGACTGATCAGCGCACATGTTCTGGAAGAGAAGCGGAAGATGAAGACGCCAACGAAGAGAGTGCGTGCCGGTTCATGGTGATCATAATTTTGGGTCACGCCATTTTATGCCGAGCTACAACAGCTTCGTTGCTAAAAATTTGAGTTAATAATCAGCGTTGCGTCCCGTCATGTGTGTGCCTTAGCTTCCTTATCACTCTTGTCGCGCTGGCCCTGTACAAACTAGCGCAGTTATATGTACTCCGAAAGGTTTACGCACATTTAATCGGTCAATGACTCGTGGAGGACTGGCCGTATTTGGGCTCATGAAACAATGTGTCTTACTACATAAGGAGCCCAACTATCCGTGATACGCTAAATAGATAGTTTTTCAAGTATCGCCATACACAGCTGTATACCGTAACAAACACAAAGATAATTGTAGCGTCTATGCTGATGAAAGTTCTTGCCTTTGAAAGACTGCGTCTGCTAATTGTGCCGGAGTGGCTTCCTAACGCCCACCGATTCCAGCGATGATATTGAGTAACATATATGCCAGAGAACTTTGAGCGGTGTTTTTGTTCTTTCCATTCGTTCATTGCATTACTAATGAGTAAACAGCTGTAGATAGGTCTCTTTTTAGTGTCATTCAAAAAAAATGTCGAATTGCATGGTCGTTGAACACAAAGGATGACATTAATTCAGAGGAAGAGGAAAGGTCAGAGTGATGAAAAAATCTGTGGAAGAGAAAATGTTGCTGGATACGTTGTATCGAAGTTGCGCCGAAGGTGGCAATGCGACACGTGGTTTGGACCAATGAAGAGAGCTGACAATTTAATGTTACGGCACATGAGCGATCCCAGTTGGTGTGCAGTGTTGCGTGTCGGGGCTTGTCGGTACAGTGTCTTGTGGATAAAGGTGTAGCCCACCATAGGGGACGCAAGGAAAACACGAAGCAGACACACACGTTGCGTGAAGGGTATGTCTCATACTTTTCTTGTGTTCTGTCTCGGGTGCGCTACCGCGTTATCCCACAAACTGCCTGTTGCGCTGCAGCTGGGGACGATTCTAGGGTCACCGCAGCCGAGGACATCGATAAAGTTGGTGAACCCTCGTCATCTACACCTGCGACCCTAATAGTCGTGAGAACGGTTTCAACGACTCCGCAGGCGGGAGGCAGTCCAAAGGTCACGGCACAGCGGATGTCTTCCTCAGCACCAACAGGTAGGTGTACCTTTTCCCGAGTTTATGTCAGAGGTACAGCATTGTGCAGTAATCATAACATTCACCTGCAGGCAGCCATCTACTGCGGAAACTGAAGAACAGCATGGCTTTTCTCGAACACCACGAAACGTTTAACTATTGCTGGGTAGTTGCCGAGGTTACCATTTCGGGTCCTTCAATACATGAAGTTCGAGTTAAATTCACAGCAAAAAGAATAAAAATCAGAGATCCTACTCATTATGGGAAAGCCACACTTGTTACGTTGAGCCAAAAGTTTGCGCTTTGTCACGCAGGAGGGAAACAGGCCATCAGTAAATCTGGACAGAAAACAGTGGCTACGATCTGTGATGAGTGCACGAAGGACATTATCAAGTATGACGTCGTATAGAAGATATTCTGCAATGTCTGTGGTCCAGCGAAATCCTCGAGGCCTCTTGATTGCGTAATCTTTGCCGCAGCCAGATTTGTTTCATGAAGCAGACGTTGAGAAAGATGCCGAAAGTTAGACCAACTCGGAAGAAGGGGTAAGAGGGGACATAATGTGGTAGGAGGCCTTCTTTTCTTTCGGAGATGACACCGATCCTACGCGTTGGCGTTACGAGCAATGGAGCGATGATAACCATGCCAATATAATTGACGGTGTGCACGTTAGTATGGCAGTGGCTTTTGTCCTTGAATATTAGATCTAGGAATGTATCAGTATGCTAGCAGACCGAAACGAAAGATTCCGGTGAAGCAGTATGCCGTCGCTGTGGCGAACACAGTTGCCCCGACAACTGTCAAGCTTTAAGGGGCAAAGTGAGCGTACCGCTGGTGAGTATTGCTACTTATGCCGGTGGCTTCGAGCTCTAGTGTGAACGTGGTTTCAGTTAAGCGCGGCCGAGATGGTTACAGCAGTAGGGAGGCGGCATATGGTCTCTTGCTGATCTAAAGAAGCCGGCGTTTGGTCGCAGAGGCTGGGGTTCGGTCTGTGGCGTTGCCTTTGTCGCAGTGAGGTCACTCTTGCTGCTCTCTTCTGCCCCGCACGGCGGAACTTGGTTGTCGCTACTCTTCTATGGTTATTAGGAATATAAAGAAATATAACGAACGACTGCCACAGTTCGCTGAAGCTGGAAGTTTGATAGGAAATTAATTTTTAACAGATTTCCAGGACGCCTGTTGAGCACTCACGCACGGTACCGTCTCACAGACACCAACATCGCAACTTGAAAACCACATTCCACACACCATGTAAGTTCCCACTTGTCTGGACCCTTGGGCATTCCTCTCTTCCTGGTCATGGTGCGCACATGCAGCTACCCGGCTGCTTACTCTCCCTGAACCGGAGCAAGAGCTGTCCAACCCAGATGAGGACGACACAAACACGGAAGGCCTAGGATATCGAGACCCTCTCGATTACTATGGATGACAACGCCTACGGTACCCTCCACCACACAACCCGCTGGCCACACTACGTCGAGCTTATCGAAAAGACGCGCGCATTACAAATTAACAAATGACGGCGTACACTTATCACGTAAAATCAACTAAATATGTCATTTCCTCTGTGACGCAAAGTTCCTCCGTAGCTTCATTGAGAGTGCAATAAAATTCAGACATTTTGAGCGCGGAACACTTCAGGCGGCCGGCGTATCGTCCATCCATCTCATGTGGTGTAATGCCGCTCACCGCAAAGTGCTCACTACAGGCTCACTGCAAGGTTAGAAATGCTGAAAAGTGGTTTGAAATGAATTAACAAGGTCAAAACATGGGGCTGACTCCAGCGGGGTGCAAGAGAGGCCGCTACCACATCGATGAGAGAGGAAATGCTCGTCGCCCTGTCCTCTGCGACTCGCAGGCGCGGCAATGCGCAGAAGTCGCTGTAGTAGCTGTTGGCGACGCATATCTTAACAGCCCTAACGAGCATGCGCAGAAAAGGTAGCGCAATGTCACCCACTGAGGTTCAACCCGTTTTGGGGAAGCCCTGCATGCTTACCCCAAACGTTGGCTTCACCAACGCTTTGGTAAACGGAGTGGTGGGAACTCTACGAAATGAAATCGCTGCTTGCCTCTGCTAGGCACTTCCTTAGGTATCAGAGCAGTGGAGCTGCCATACCGTTTTTTAGCATTATAAACACTGCAGCTGCCCCTGTTTCTCCAGAAGTGTAGGGATGTGTGGTGTATGATATGTGATTTGAACTGCACAGTTGGTGTTGTGGCCCCTTGAAGCTTAAGCGTTTAACCACGAAATCAATGAACGCTACGTATATTTAAAACTTTTCGCAGCACACCCGTTTTCACTGACAAGCCCCGGCACGATAGTTACAACCACGACGGTAACTACAAGTTCTGCAACCGCAAAACCCACGACTATGTCGAGCACGACTGCACCAGCCACAAGTTCTGCAACCGCAAAACCCACGACTATATCGAGCACGACTGCACCAACCACGATTGCGCCTACCAAAACGAATGTAACCACGACTACTACATCGACAACGATAAGAAGCACCATGACTACAACCATAACATCCACCACAACAACAAGCACGCCTACAACCGCCACGACTACAACCACATCGACCATGATCAGTACAACTATGATTACTAGTACTACTACTACTACCACAACGACTACAACGACCACACTAACCCCAGGTAAGCGCCCATTTTCCGTATATTTCTGCATCTAACTTCTTCATTGAATTTCCCCAGGGGAAAATTTCGCAAAAATCGAAGCATTTGAAATAGTGAGTGGTACGCATAGCAGTACGCAAGCAAAAATTTATTGCATTGTTACAATAGTGCATTGCCAGGATCAGCCAACGTAATACGAGAGCTAGCAAAACCAGCCAACTGGTGGCAATATGAAAGGGTGTTGGGCAGCAGGCTTCAGTAAAACTGACGCACTTTAATACGAAAGCTTAACGTGGCTGTGTTTCAGAAAGCGGGCACTCAACAGTCGTCCACAAAAGCAGTGTCCAGAAAGGACGTGACCATTCCCACCGGAACTGCTGATCACATTACGTCGCCACCACGCCCCATCTCCGACGTGTGCATCTTCTAGCGGGAACTAACACATATCTTACCACTACGTACAGTTTCTGCTTGGACAAGCGAGTCCACACAACGTGTTCGCGGCCTGCATTCCCTCTTTTTAGAATCACAGAAAGCTGATGTTGTTACAGGCATTTATTATAAAAGTCAGTATGAGTACAAACGCGTACACTAGATAAGTTGAGGATTTCACGCACACCGACTATCAGTTGCTAGTTGGCGTTTCTGTTGTCTTGAATTCTCTTTCTGTCCGTGTTTTTTACGTCTACCGTCTCTGATGATGATCCCATATCCGCTGCTGGTTTGATGGTGCGAAATACTTCGTTGGCTGAAGTGGCATGACAACGACAGAAAATGAGGCACGGCATGCGCAAGGTGGCTAGACGGCATTGTCAAGGTCACAGAGAAACATCACCTTGAGAATCATAGTGTTAATAATATCTGGGATTTTACATTCCAAATCCACGATATGATTATGTGAGACGCCGTAGTGGAGGGCTCCGGAAATTTCGACCATCTGGTGTTCTTTTTTAACGTGCGCTGACATCGCACAGCACACGGCCCTCTACCATGTCGCCTCCATCGAAATGCGACCGCCATGGCTGGGATCGAACCCGCGACCTTCGGGTCAGCAGCCGAGCACCCTAACCACTGCTCCACCACGGTGGACAGAATGGCAGTGTTCAGTGGAACAGAAAATACGTGGGTTACTTTCGTTCGACATTCTTTAAAGCTGCCGAGGCGACGAGCTTTTTTTCATGCCACATTATGTATTTTCTCCCGGTTAGCGTGTGTTGATGTACTCGGGGCTCTTGCGTTAATAAAAATCATGTGACTTGTTCTAATCAATGTTTCACTGAAATTAATTTTACACCGACACTCGCAATTTTTAAATGGCATATTCAAATTCACTGCTTGGTAGAGTTCGCTGTTGTTTCTCGCCGCGTTATCGGCGGTATTGCCTTGCGATGTCAGCAAAACGAAATACGTCGTTTTCACTGAGAGTTTGTATCTTGTTTGTCATTATTCTTTTGTAATATCGTTGTACGCTGTGAAACTGGTGTTATGTTAAACATGTGTGCATTTACTTCTTCTCCTCTCCTGCACAGGTCTGAAGTACGTGTAGCTAAAATTTCGCAGGGCTCCTTTATACATTCGCTTAAAAGGCCCCTCACCAGGTGACATAACGAATTTTAGTTAGACAATGACGGATGTTGCGCGCCCAATAAAGAGCATTATGCCTCAACCATTTTGCTAATTGGTCATTCAGAAGCTGAGAAAACGAATGTATTTAAGCGGCACGAAACCATGATGCGAGAAGGCGAGCTTCAAACCCTGGCTGCTTGCTCTGTGTAGCCTTCGGATGGGAAACAGGGGCATATTAGTATCGCATCTCGCTGCGATTTTGCAGTAAAACTTGCAAAAGAAAACACGCAAACATTCCGTCTGTGAGTTTTATAATTGCTCTCATATTTTATTCATCTATTCAAGTAGCAAATTACGCAAACTACACATGTGCAAAATAATTGTAGTAGTGTCACGTGCTACAGTTGGCGACGGAAAAGCACAGGCGCCTACGTAGAGGAACGTCACAGCACCAACTATGTGGGGCCATTCCATCGTGTGCGCCATGACCTCATCCTCTGGGCGCGCGCCCTGTGAGAAGATGGGACAAGCAGTGTTCAGTTTTAAATTTGACCCATTTCCGCGGCGCGTAGCGTTGCGGATTTTGCCAGATGTGATTGTGAGAGCCTAGTGTATGCGCTCGTATGTATTGCGCTCGTAAGTTCAAAATTATCAAACCCGGTGAGGGGCCCTTTAAGATTATTATTGCGATAGCAGTTATATGGACAGCCTCGACGGCTTTTTGGCGTCGCCGTTGCCGTCGCCGTCATGTCGCGTATGAAGTCTAAATTGATAAGAACCCCCTGCGCATCGTACGTGCTACCAGCGGGTAATAGCGGGCGAGCGGGAGCGGTGAACCGCGGCTATCAAACGAGCCGGCATCTTCGTCGCTCCGAGGCGCATGCGATAAGATCCCCCCAACTGTTCAACCGGCCCCGCCCGTCGTTCGCGAGCGTGAAAAGACGCGAGGGGGGGGGGGGGGGTCCCTCGAGTGAGCGACCTTCGATTTTACGACCGCGGTCGTCGCGGGCGCGCGCGTTATCTCGCCATCTCGGCAGCCGACAGCGGGCGGCCGGTGTACCCTTCTACGCGCTGCGCTTTCAACGCGAAGAGAATGTGGTGTGGAGAGTGTCCCTGGAGCGGCCGTATTCTTAAACAAGCGTTTTATAGAGTTGCGTGAGATCGGATCCAAAAGAGTTAGCTGCCAGCCTCACTTCGTATAAGATTACAATTTGTTGATATCGTATTCATTGCTTCACCCTTGCGGTGAAACTGTGACTTTTTTTATTTACAACAATAATCTTGCGGGAGACCAGCGGAAAAAAGCTGATCAATCAGCTTGAGAGTGGTCTGGCCACCCTACACGTATGTCAGCGTAAACGGTGGTTACAAACAACAACAAAAAAGAAGACATAATATATTGCACATGGCTCATCTCCATACAAGAAAGAAGCCTGGTTGCAAAAGCAAACATAAGGAAACTTTCAAAAACATTTCCTTTGAGAGACAACAAAAACGAAAAGAAATAGACGACAATGTTTTGAAGGCAAGTTCATGGTAAGAATATTGTGGAAAACAGTCCTCGTAGTTCTTTAAATGGTGCTTCTGTAATGTTTAGAAGCTTCTCTTTATTAATTCTATTTAGCAATGCTGGTAGCGCGAACCGAACCATTTGTTTGCCGTAATTAGTGCGACATTTCTTAATTTGTCGTTCTTCTGGTTTGCGTATATTGTACTTTATTAGGGTGTCCTGTAATCCTGCTTGCGTTTGTAGAGTACTATTTTTTTCCGTTAAACTTGATTTATACTGGCGACATAGATTATAGTTAAAAATGGACTTTACCGGGACAATGTTGTGTCTTATAAAGTAATCACTGGTGTGTGAGAGGTATGACACCTAGCATGCTAATCTAATCACACGTTTTTGTAATACAGCGAACGTAGGAGCCACTGCCTGACTTTTTCTCCCCACTCGGCCTCATTAATCTTCCCGCTCCAAGAAATTTCGGCATTATGTGTTTTTTTCGGTCTCCTAGATAGGAGACATTACAAGCTTTCGGCACCTCACGCGCCTTCCGGAACGGCTCACCTTTTACCAAGCGAGAACGCCATGGGCTGACGGCTCTGTGGCGTCATTATTTTATCCCAAATGTCAGCGATATCTGATGTCCAAATGACGACACAGGTGTCTGTGATCTCGC
This sequence comes from Rhipicephalus appendiculatus, assembly GCA_030522465.1. NCBI lineage: Eukaryota > Metazoa > Arthropoda > Arachnida > Ixodida > Ixodidae > Rhipicephalus > Rhipicephalus appendiculatus. The sequence goes on from JALIZH010020024.1 coordinate 31,886, forward strand.
GTCATGATGGCGTCGTATTGTTAATTTATTGCGCGGTGATGGTCCTTCGCATCTCTAGTGGTGACTCTGCCTACGCCGAAGGTCACCTTTTTTATTTGGCGAGAGATATGTGGCTTTCACCTTGTTACAGAGAATAAGTATTAAATACAGGGAAGAGTCATACTCTGTCTCATTATTACCTACTCGCAGTGAAGCTCATCATCTGCACCGTAAGCGAGACAGCCACCTCAGAATACATGTACCCGCCAGACGAGTACTGTGACTACATCTTCTACACCAACGTGATCACATCCAGGGACCAAATTCTAGCAGAAAAGGACCCCGACAGCTGGGATGCCTTCCAGAAGAGGGGCGCAAAGTACAGGGTTACGCAGCTCGGAATCTCGTTTGACTTTCGGTAAGTCGGAGACATTGTACATATTTGAAGACATAAAAACTGTCCGAAGAAAATTATGTAATTACAAGAGACACTTTTCAGTTAACGCGGATGAAAACAAGAGAAACTGGGTTAGGGAAATACATTTCATTGTTTTTATCAGAGGCAGTAATTGTTTTTTTACGGAGGGACGCTGATATCAATTGATGTACGATAAGGTGGTTCTATTGCTCTTACGCAGTTTCGGCAATGCTCTTTGGAGGTAACATTTTCGCTTCATTTTGTTTTATTACAGCATTCCGCCAATTTACGAAATGGCACTCCTTTGTTCTCCTAAGCCCTACGTAGCTTCTTCCTTTTGCCGAGTAACATGACACTACAATTATGTTGTATATATCTTATACCTTTACTCGTAGTTCTAGTGGCCACATGTGGCCTTGAAGTCCGATGGACCGAAAAGAAAAATTTACGATCTAACGTCACACCTCCCATTTGCTGCCGCTTACTACGTAACGTGTCACGCTGCTAAGCTGGCAGTTCGCCACTTTCAGGTTATCGCTTTCATCGTAGAAGAAACTACATCGCGCGCCGACGAGATGCGGAGCATGCAGGAGGTCACTTGATGTTTTTGTGCATTACTCAAGCATCAGAAATGGAATCAATGTGATAGGCCAGGCTGCTGACGGCATGACGATTGATGCCGATGAACCCACGCCGAATCCACTAAGCATTGCTCTAGTCAGGCGTTATTGCTGTTGGCCGATAGGCTGATGGGTTCGATGAAATACTTTGTGACGAACACTTCCTCCGGAAGACCTTTAAACGTGAAAGCGCTAAAGAGGTCCTTTTGCAGAAATATTGGTATCGATGACGGCGTTGTTCGTTTTGAGCAAAAAATTCAGATAAATGCATATATATATATATATATATATATATATATATATATATATATATATATATATATATATATATATATATATATTGTAATGGAGAAGATCAGCGCCGTTCTGAAAGGTAGAGGGTACCTCTCTCGGGCAGAAAGACGACGACGTTCGGTGTTGGTGCATCGCGACACTTGCGCCTGCTCGGCTGTTCCTCCCCGACCTGCCTTGACGTTATTAAAGAAGTTCTACGCCGAAACGCCTTATTTTAACTGGTGGAGGTGCTGGGTATTCTACCGCCCTGGAACTTCGTAACCGAACCCTGCCTCCAGTTGATTTCATGGCCCCTGTCGACGGCGAGCAGCCAGACCCCCAGGCAGCAACAACCCCTCCAACTGTTGTTTGCTCCGGCCCCCTTCGGCAGCGTGACCCTCCTCTCTTCAGTGGTACCGACGACAAGGACGCGGAAGACTGGCTTGACGAGTACGATCTGGTGAGCAAGCCCAACAAATGGGACGATGCGCACAAGCTCACCAACGTCATATTTTACTTAACTGACGTCGCCAAACTGTGGTTCCGTAACCACAGCACTGACCTTCATACCTGGTCGGCCTTCAAAGCAGCTTTCATTCAACTTTTCGGCCGTCCGGAACTTCGGAAGTTGCGTGCCGAACAGCGCCTGCGAGGTCGAGCTCAGCAAGCCGGTGAAAGCTACACCAGCTATATCGAGGATGTGGTTGCCCTTTGCAGGCGCATCAACCCATCAATGAAGGATGCCGAGACGATCAAGCATATCTTGAAAGGTGTCTCTGACGAGGCCTTTCAGATGCTCATCGCTAAGAACCCGCAAACGGTAGCGGACGTCATACAGCTGTGCCAAAGCTATGACGAACTCTGGAAGCAACGGGACGCTACTCGTCGTGCCAGCGCGTCAGGTGCAACCATTGCCGCATTAACGCCTCCTGGCCTTGCGCAGGACCATGCTGCTTTGCTACGGGATATTAAGCAGTTTGTGCGTGAAGAGGTCGCCCGTCAGCTCTCCATTTTGCCTTGTGTCTCTGATACGGCCCCATCATCGCTGCCAACGTCAATACAACGTGTTGTTCAGGAGCAAGTCGCCGAAGTGCTCCCCGCAGCCATTGCGCCACCTGTGACTGCTCCGCTCACGTATGCTGAAGCACTGGTCACACCTCGACGATTGCCCCCTGCCAACTCCTACGTCCCCGCGCGCCCGTTTGTCTCGTCGCCTCAACCTGTACACCCAGCTACGCGTCCGCACTCCCGACCGGCACCACATTTTCAGAACCCATGGCGCACTCCAGACAACCGGCCCATATGCTACGCGTGCGGTTTCCCGGGCCACGTAGCATGGTTTTGCCGGCGACGTGAGTTTATGCAGCATGATGACATGAGGCCGTATGCTTATGACTTCGCGCCACGACCTCAGCCTGCTTCATCTGGACCATACGTCGCTACTGAATCTTCTTCGACTCGACGGAACTTCAACGGACGCCGGTCGCCGTCACCGCGACCCCGTTCCCCTTCTCCCATGATGCGACGTCCCCGGCCCGACCCAGAGGAAAACTTAGGAGGCGCAGTTCCGGAGGCAAGAACTGCGCAGCTTTCGAACTTTTCAAGGCCTTGTTTTTCACCGTGTAATGTTATCGCTGTCGCCGTTGAGGGTGTATCCGTTTCAGCACTAGTCGACACAGGAGCCGCAGTTTCTGTCATGTCTGAGAAGCTTTGCCGAAAACTCCGAAAAGTAACGACGCCTCTTCGCAACTTCGTCTTAAGCACTGCCAACGCACAACAAATTCGGCCTTTCGCTGCGTGTACAGCACGGGTTGTTATTGAGGATGTCCTTTACACAGTCGAATTTGTCGTGCTTCTGCAATGTTCCCACGATATCATACTAGGATGGGATTTCCTATGTACTCACCATGCTGTCATTGACTGTGCTCGCTCCGAAGTCGAGTTCTCGCCGCTGTGTGACTCTGCTTTAGTCGACTCACCGTCCCTACCTGCGAAAGTGTTCGTCGCTGCTGACACCACGATACCCCCTTTCTCCTCTGCTTTAGTCCCGCTTTCCTGCGAGGCCTCTATTGACTCACCTGTTCTTTTTACACCAGCTGAAAACGCCCTCCGCCGCAAGTGCTGCTTGATACCCTTCGCCGTCCTCACGATTCAAGACACTTCTAGTGCAATTTACGTTTCCAATCCGTTTCCCTGCCCTTCTGTCGTTCTGAAGGGAGAGTGCCTTGGCAGCGTTGATGACCTCGATTCCTTTTCCGCAAGTGTCGTCGCCGATCAGCCGACTTCTCTCCAGATTAGCGCCGTCGACTGTCCTGCTACAGCTTCGCTACCATCATTCACCGACGCACTCTCTAGATGCCTCGACAGCCACCTGACGTCCCAGCAGCGCTCTGACATCACCGCATTGCTTGAACGCTTCCGTGCCAGCTTCGATTACCAACAACCATCCTTGGGGCGTACTTCAACTGTAACTCATCACATCGACACTGGCCTCCATGCCCCTTTGCGTCAGCGCCCATATCGTGTGTCGGCAACTGAGCGTCACATCATCGCCGAACAAGTTGATGACATGCTTAAGCGTGGTGTTATTGAGCCCTCTAACAGCCCGTGGGCATCGCCGGTAGTTCTGGTCAAGAAGAAAGACGGCTCGATACGGTTTTGCGTTGACTATCGACGGCTGAACAACATCACACGCAAAGATGTCTACCCGTTACCTCGCATAGACGACGCCCTAGACTGCCTACAAGGAGCCGAGTTCTTCTCTTCATTAGATCTGCGCTCCGG
>JALIZH010020025.1:0-31571 GCA_030522465.1 Rhipicephalus appendiculatus
GTACGTCTCAAAGTAGCCCAGATATGGCTTGGGGTTAAAGTGGTCCTCACGTCTGGACATCTGAACGTCAACCTTCTCTGTCGGAATCACGATTTTATGAAGCAAGCTCGAAAGCAAACTCACGAGGTCTTTCGGCAGCTTTGTTTGATCCACATCTATCGCCTCGAATTTCTTGTTAACCTTTGAGTATCTGTCAGAATCGGTCTCAAAAAAAAGAAAGTACCCCAGATTGATCTGATTCTCGTACATACCGTACAGCACTTCTGCCGCGTAGCACTTTTCAGTGCGCCTCGTCATCTCCAAATGCATTGTTGGGACGCGTGTACGCGCGGGAGAAGCAGACACGACCGCGCGGTGTGGATCCCAAACATCAACTGTTTATTCAGGTTCTCTGGAGGTTCCGGAGAGCAGCGGAGTGGTGGCGCTGCCTGGCGGCTTGGCTTGGCTTGGCTGCCGCCACAGCACTCCCCCCCTAGTGAGTTGCCGAACGGAGTTAAAGGTCCAGGCGAGTGGGTGCTCTTGATAGCCGCCCACTGTGCGTCAGCCGGGAGGGCACCTCGTGGACTTGGGCTGGCATTGAAGCTGGGGGTCCTGGCGATGATTCCCTTAGTGGAGGCAACACGGCGTCGTCACGGTCCATGTGTGCTGGCTTGATGCGGTCCAACGACACGACCTCCTCACGGCCGTTTCTCTTGATTGTGAATTGCTTGTTGCCACGGCGGAGGACTTGAAACGGCCCATCATAGGGTGGCTGAAGAGGTCGCCGAACCGCGTCGTGTCGTACAAACACATATGGGCACGATGAGAGCTGTGGGTCGACGTGCACCACACGCGACCCTGGGGGCCGTGGAGGTACCGCGCGCAGTTTGCTCATGACGTTGCGTAGGCGAAGTGCATAGTCGCTGCAAGCTATGGATGCCTCCTCTGAGCCGCGCGCAAAGAGCTCTCCCGGCAGCCTGAGTGTCGTGCCGTAGAACAGCTCAGCGGCGCTGCAGCCAATGTCCTCTTTCAAGGTGGACCTTATACCCAAAAGAACGAGTGGGAGGGCCTCCACCCAGTTGTGTTCCTCGGTTGCCGTGAGCGCAGCCTTCAGCTGGCGGTGAAAGCGCTCCACCATGCCGTTGCTCATGGGGTGGTACGCTGTCGTGCGTATGCGTGAGGTGCCCATGAGCTGACTGATGGCAGTGAAAAGGGCTGATTCGAATTGTCGGCCGCGGTCTGTTGTTATCGTGGAGGGCACACCGAAACGGGCTACCCAGTGGTACAGGAAAGCACTCGCAACCGTCTCGGCAGTGATGTCCGCGATAGGGATGGCCTCCGCCCAGCGGGTGAACCTGTCGACACAGGTCAGCAGGTAAGCCTTTCCGTGGCAGGGTGGCAGTGGGCCGACGATGTCCAGGTGGACATGATCAAAGCGAGAATCCGGAGTGGGGGAGTGTTCCCAGTGCTGTCGAGGTATGGCGCTGTATCTTGGAGCGCTGGCAAGCTACACATTCGCGTGCCCAGCGTCGGACGTCCCGATTTACGCCCGGCCAGACAAATCTTGCCGTCACCAGTCTTTGGGTGGCTCTAATCCCCGGATGGGACAGTCTCTGTAAGGACTCGAACACATGGCGACGGAGGCTCGCGGGCACGAACGGGCGAGTTCTACTGACGCTTGTGTCACAGCAAACCTTGTCCTCGGATCCGGGAACTGGGATCCACTCAAGATTCAGGGCAGTGGTCGCGGTCAACAGGTGTTTCAGTTCGTCATCTTCACGTTGAGCTGCTGCCAAAGCGGGAAGATCAACCTGTAGTGTGGGCATGATGGCGTTCACAGGGATTCCGTGAGAGGGCGTCCGCTACCTCGTTGTCGCCGCCTTTGACGTGGCGGATATCAGTCGTGAACTCTGATATATAGGACATTTGGCGCCGTTCACGTGCTGTGTGCGTTCCACCGTCGGAGCTTAGCGAGCGCAATGCATAAGTAAGCGGCTTGTGGTCGGTGAGGACGAAAAACTCTACACCTTCCAGGAAATGGCGAAAATGTCGTATGGCGGCGTACACGGCCAGCAGTTCTCTCCCGAAGGTGCTGTAGCGGCGCTCGGTAGGTGTTAGCTTCCTCGAAAAGAAGGGAAATCGGGCGCCAGATTCCCCCCAACGAGTTGCTGTAATACAGCCCCGACGGCTGTATCGGAGGCATCCACCATTACGCTCTGCGGGACACCGGATCTGGGGTATTCAAGCAGTGCGGCGTTTGCCAAAGCGTCCTTGACCTCGCAGAAGGCTTCTTTTGCTTCTTGAGACCAGGAGAGGGTGTCTGAGCCATTCCGTGAAGTGGCCAGCAGGTCGTGGAGAGGTTGAAGGATCTGGGCGCAGCGGGGGAATGAAACGGCGGTAGAAGTTTACCAAACCCAGAAATTCCCGAAGCTGGCGCTTGGCGGTCGGCTGCGGAAATCCTTGCACGGCTTCAACCTTGTTGGGTTGAGGAAGGACTCCTGAGGCGGAGATGACGTGTCCAAGAAACGAGAGCTGTCGCACACCAAGCTCGCATTTGGCCATGTTCACGACCACGCCATGCTCCACTAAGCGCTGGAAAACGATGCGCAGATGATTCACGTGCTCTTCCGGAGTGCTGCTGGCGATTAGCAAGTCGTCAAGATAGGCGTGGCAGAAGCTGAGGCCGCGTATAGCACCGTCCATGAACCGCTGGAATGTCTGACCCGCGTTTCGGAGTCCGAATGGCATTCGGAGGAATTCGAAAAGTCCGAAAGGCGTTGCGATGGCAGTCTTCGGGACGTCCTCCGGGGCAACGGGAATCTGATGGTATGCCCGCACCAGGTCGATCTTCGAGAAGATAGTGGCACCGTGAAGCCTCGTCGTGACATCGTGTATGTGCGGTACCGGGTATCTGTCTGGAGTCGTTACCTGGTTCAGCGCCCTATAGTCCCCGCATGGTCGCCAGTCTCCCGGCGTTGACTTTGGCACCATATGAAGTGGAGATGCCCAGGCGCTCGACGAGGGTCTGATGATCCCTAGCTCCATCATGTGTTCAAATTCCTGTCGTGCGACCTTCAACTTCTCTGGAGGCAAACGGCGAGGCCGCGCGTGCACGGGTGGGCCGCTGGTGGCGATGTAGTGTCGTACCTCGTGCTTCACCGCGGCGCTGGCTGGCGGCTGCCTCGTCAACTCGGGAAAATCCTGCAGAATGCGGGTAAAACGTTCTGCACCGGACGGCCCGAGCAGAGTGGGGCTCAGCGGAGGGTGGTGCGAGGGATTGCCTTGCACAGTTGCCTGCGACACGGGATCGTGAAGGCGGCGGTTGCGCACGTCGACGAGAAGGCCGAAATGCCGAAGAAAGTCCGCACCCAAGATGGCGAACTTCACTGCTGCCACGATGAAAATCCACCGGAACGTTCTGTTCAAGCCTAAATCGAGTGGCAGCGAGCGATGTCCGTAGGTGGCGATGGTTGTGTTGTTGACCGCCTGAAGGGGGGGACGCACTAGGGACACGGCGATCGGTGGACCCAACCGGTAACACGCTCACCTCAGCGCCGGCGTCCACGAGGAATCGAAGGCCACTGTCGCGGTCGGTGAGGAAAAACACTGATGGACGACGTTCGGGGGCCTCTGTGACACTGGTCGTCCTCAGTGCCGGCTGCTCCCGTTTCCCGCATAGTCGCAAGGAGGAATGCATTTGCGAGCAGCATTGCCATGCTTCCTGTGATACCAGCAGATTCTCTGTTGCGCTGCTGGGCGCTGGCGCTCCTCGGGAGTGCTGCGGGCCTGCATCGCTGCGACGGTATCGGCGAGGCGGGATATCTGCTCCCGGATGTCATGCAGCGTGGTCGTAGGCGCGCCGCCGGCGATGTCTGGCTGTAGCGCCGCGACGGACGGCGGAGCGACCGCCAGCACCGAGTCCGCGAGCTCGGCGAGTTGAGACAGGCGTTTGTCGGCAGCCGAGGCGAGGACCATACGCACGTTGACCGGAAGTCGCAGTAGGAACAGCTCGCGAAGCAGTCTGCTGTCAGCATCGGTGGTGGCTGCGCCGGCCGTGTGCAACAGCTGCCTCATGTGGCGCAACAATTGGCTGGGCGTCCGGTCCCCGAGCTCGGTGTCGTGCAGTAGCTGCTGCAGTCGCTGAGGCTCCGACGGCGTGAGGCGGCTGATGAGCAGTTGTTTCAGCGTTGTGTACGCGTTCTCTGCAGGTGGAGCGACCAGGAGATCGCGTATTTCGCTCGCTATTGCCGGTGGGAGGCTAGCGACCACGTGGTGGTACTTGGTTAGCTCAGCGGCAATACGACGAGCGGTGAATTGGGACTCCACCTGCAGGAACCATAGCTGCGGGTCCGCTGTCCAAAACGGCGGGAGCCTGATGTCGACGGCGGAGATGGCCGGTGCGTCAGGGGGAGTCTCCATGGCGTCGATCGCTTGAAAAAGGCGGTAAGCCTCGTCCGGGTCACCACTGTTGGGACGCGTGTACGCGCGGGAGAAGCAGACACGACCGCGCGGTGTGGATCCCAAACATCAACTGTTTATTCAGGTTCTCTGGAGGTTCCGGAGAGCAGCGGAGGGTGGCGCTGCCTGGCGGCTTGGCTTGGCTTGGCTGCCGCCACAGCATCTTCAATTCGGCCCACTGGTCTACGATCCTTGAAACAGCTATTTCGACGAGGTATAGCCACCGCGTCCTGCACTCTTGCAAAATTTTCAGTGGTTCATCGCCGCAAGTAATCAGACCGTGGAACTTCTTGTATGCAATTTACCGGTCAGGAGATCTTGCCAACGAGCAGTACGTTTCGCTGATTAGGTATTCTAAGTTTCTCGGCGATGCTTCCGACGATTTTGAATCAGTGCACTGCGTGAGGCATCCGCCAGAAATCCGCTATGTATGAAAATGGCCCGTCAAAAAATCCGCTAGCCACTAGACAAATTTTTCCCCTTCAGAATCCAATAAAATCCGTCAGATTTAGCGGAAAATCCGCTAAATTGGCATCACTGACGACAGATGAGGCTGTAAAGGGCGATATGGGATGGACAGGCTTTGAAGTGAGGGAAGCTCAGAGCAAAATGAGATTTGAAGAGAGGCTGAGGAAAATGAAGGAGAGTAGATGGGCAGAGAAGGTTTTCAGGTATTTGTATAGAAAAAGCGTTGAAACGCAGTGGAGAAAAAGAACTAGGAGGCTCACCAGCAAATATACGGCTGGAAGTGTGGGCGATATGGCAACAAGGAGCATTAAGCGAAAAGTCAGAGAGGCGGAGAGGACTTATTGGACGACAGCGATGGAAAAGAAGCCGGCTCTCAGTGACTACCGAAAGGGAAAAAACGAAATAAGGAGGGAAAGGTTTTATGATAATTCAAGGGGAAGCGCTTTACTGCTTGAAGCAAGGTCGGGCTGCCTTAGAACGCGTTGTTATAAAGCGAGATTCAGTAACGAAGAACAATGTAAATGCTGTGGGGGAACTAAGGAAACGATGGAACATGTACTGATTGAATGTGGCGATATCCAGCCAGGTATAAGTGTGGGCACGAGTTTCATGAAGCCTTGGGTTTTAAGGACAACAATGGAAAGCTGAACACGTCTGCGGTAGAAATAAGTAAGGGACGGTTAAAGTATTGTTGGCAGAAAAGTAGAGATAAAGGACAAAAATAAATAATGAGGAAAGATAAGGTCATTCTGCCTTAAGAGGCAGAGAGATGGACCGTGAATTTATATTTTTCTTTGGTATAACAACATAGATTTAGTCAATGTAGATAAGGCATTAGGCTAGCATAAAAAGAAAGTTTTCTTTCCCTATTTTTGTCGAACCTGGTGGCAGACATGTCACTGCCCCGTTATAAAGGGGACGCTCATAGCATCCATCCATCCATCCATCCATCCATCCATCCAACTTCTTAAAAAATGGCGTCCTCCTCGCCGCACGTGAGCTCCGCTAACCAGGTGTGTTTCTTCTTGTAATAGCTAAATAAATCTTTCTGATAGGGAACTTGTATTGCTCAGGATTAAAGCAAAGGTGTTCCTTGTTTGTTCTGCATGCAGTGTTTTGCTTTTCAAGTCTTAAATGAAGTGAAATATTTTATTTATATGCCGCGTTGCACATGTGCAACAACGGGCAGTAGTGTCCTACTGAACGGCTGTTGCATATATGCAACATGACTGCATCCTTCTTATTAGCAATGTGTTGGTGTCATTTTGTTGTGCTAAAGACAACCTGTGTGGTTTTAGAGTGCAGCAAAATTGTTTTTAATTAATTTTTTATTGGAATCTGCAGGCTGGTATGCCGTCGTCTTTGTTTTACGGATTGCCACGAACACGACGAAAGCGTTTCCTTGGAAATGACAACTTGCTTCGCCACATTGACTGCAACCACAGTGACATATCTGATGAGAGCAGCGATGATGAAGTGGGAGCGGCAACTTTTGATAGAAGCTCTGAGGAAGAAAGTAGTTCGATGGAGTCCGAGGATGAGGTCGCAGAACCCACAACAGGCTTGAAAGCGACATACGCGAAGAAGCGCTATACGTGGAAGAAAACATCATTTCAGCAACCGGGAAGTTGCTTCCGAAATGACTTGCCTTTGCCTCCCTCCGAGCCTCACAAAGCAAAGCAGCTGTTTGACTTGTTTGTGTCAAGAACGATGCTGACACGCGTCGTTGAAGAAACGAACAAGTACTACCCGCAAAAAAAAATGGAACCGCACTGGGCACGACAATTGAAGAACTAACTTCTGTGCTTGGAATGTTTTTCCGTATGGGCCTTGTGGATATGCACAATGTGCGTGCATACTGGGAGCAGGGAAGCAGGTATGACCTTGTAGCAGAAGTTATGACTCGGAACCGATTCGAGAGAATAACTAGTCACTTGAACTTCGTCGACAACAATGCTGCAACAGAAGAAACGATGGAAGACAAATGCTGGAAGGTGCGATCCTGGCTCTCAGAACTGCGTGAAAATATGTTGAAAATTCCACAGGAAACAAAGTCTTGTATTGATGAGATTCTGATTCCTTTCCGCGGAAGGTCGCCAATACGTCAGTACCAGCTGCCAAACAAGCCCGAATGCAAATGGGGCCTCAATCTATGGGCCCGGGCAGGAGAGTCGGGGCTTTGCTACGATTTCGACGTGTACTCAGCCTCTAGCAAGGGTTTCTACGGGGATCAAGGTGGATATGAGCTTGGTCTTGGGGCGGTAGTAGTCATCCAGCTCTGTTGAAGCCTCCTTGACCGTGAAAACAACCTCATCATTGGTGACAACTTTTTTTCAAGTCCTCACCTGGTAAGCGAGCTGACAAGCAGGAAAATTTCATACATCGGCACTGTGCGAGAGAATAGATTACAATCATGCAAGCTGATGAGCGAGAAAGACATGAAGAAAAAAGGTCGTGACTCACTGGACTTCTGCGTTGCGTCATGTGGTGAGAAAAACATGGTTGCCGTGAAGTGGTTCGACAATAGGCCAGTGACACTCATCTCCAATTGCGTGGGCGTTGACCCAATAACAGCCGTGAAAAGGTGGGACAAAAAGCAGAAGACACATATTCCAGTTGAGTGCCCTGCTATTGTTCCAATGTACAATATGTCAATGGGGGGTGTTGACCTCCTAGACAAGATGTGCTATAGCTATCGCTTACATGTACATATTCTGGCACACCATCAAAATGGCAGCAGTGAATGCGTGGTTTATGCATAAACGTCATGCACTGCATTGGTGCTCTACAGAAAGCGCGCACCTGGACGACCATCTAAGGAAAATCTAATGGTCTAGAAGGTCCTCACTGCAGTACCACGAGACGTCCAAAAGGACGGAACACAGCATTGGCCACTTTGGAACGAACGCAGAACCAGATGCAAGGCATGCAAAGGAGGCTAGATCTTTGTTTCTTGTTCAAAGTGCCAGGTATATCTCTGCCTGAATAAGGACCGTAATTGCTTTACCCACTTCCACCAGTCTTAGAACACTTACGCACAATCCAGTCAATATCGTTGTTCTGTCCTTGCATTGAGAAAAAAAAATCATGTGCGCTCAGCCAGCGTTTACCTCTTTTATACCCTTCATTCCATTACTGCCCAACGTTGCATATGTGCAACAAGCTGCAATTTCAAATAAAAGCTTTTCGTGACTTTTCTTATGGCGTCTGCACCTTTATTTTCGTTTTAAATGCAAGCCTACAACTTGTCTTCCTGTTTTCTTTACGTTTTCTGGGACTGGGAATTACTGGGTTAAGTCGTATGGGGCAGACTTTGCGCCCCCCTTCTTAGGTGACTAGGGGGGCGGCCGCCCCCTCTGCCCCCCTCGTGCGCACGCCTATGGTTGTCGTGATGGAGATGTGTCACCACGCGCCAACATGGGCGCATCAACGTTTAAGGGTTCTGTAGCTACTAAACACCAACAGATATATTATATATCAATGTGCAATAAACATTCAACTACTTTCGTGAAGACATACTTTCGTGAATACAACCGCACTTGTCAATGAGCGACTCTCCTCTTGCAAAAATAGCTGTACCAAACGAACTTATTCGAGGGTAAACAGCGCAAGGGCGACGAAAGAGAGAAAACAAGACGCGAAAAATCGCGACTCGCCCGAGCAAGCACTTCAGATAAAACCAACATCATCATCATCATCATCATAACCATCAGCCTGTCTACGCCCACTGCAGGGCAAAGGCCTCTCCCATGTTTCGCCAATCAACCCGGTCCTGTGCTTTCTGCTGCCACGTTATACCTGCAAACTTCTTAATCTCATCTACCCACCTAATTTTCTGTCTCCCCCTCACGCGTTTGCCATCTCTTGGAATCCAGCCAGTTACCCTTAATGACCAGCGGTTATCCTGTCGACGTGCAACGTGCCCGGCCCATATCCATTTCTTCTTCTTGATTTCAACTATGATATCCTTAACCCCCGTTTGTTCCCTGACCCACTCTGCTCTCTTCCTGTCTCTTAAGGTTACACCTATCATTTTCCTTTCCATCGCTCGCTGCGTCGTCCTCAGTTTAAGTTGAACCCTCTTTGTAAGTCTCCAGGTTTCTGCTCCGTAGGTAAGTACCGGTAAGATGCAGCTGTTATATACCTTCCTCTTGAGTGATAGTGGTAGACTACCATTCATGATTTGATAATGCTTGCCGAATGAGCCCCCATCCCATCCTTATTCTTCTAGTTATTTCACTCTCATGGTTCGGCTCCGCGGTTACTACCTGTCCTAAGTAGACGTACTCCTTTACAACTTCCAGTGTCTCGCCACCTATCGCAAAGCGCTGTTCTCTGCCAAGATTGTTCCACAGTATGCATTAAGGGACAAGGAAGGCAAGGTCACAACCAATATGGATAGAATAGTTGAGGTAGCGGAAGAGTTCTACAGAGATCTGTACAGCAGCCGAGACAGTCAGGATGATAACGTAAGAAGCAATAATAGCCCAGAGGAATCTGACATCCCACCAGTATTGACCGGAGAAGTAAAGAAAGCCCTAAAGGGAATGCAAAGAGGCAAAGCGGCTGGTGAGGATCAGGTAACATCAGACCTGTTGAAAGACGGTGGAGAGATTATGTTAGAAAAACTGGCCACCCTGTATACGAAGTGTCTCTTGACAGGGAGGATACCAGATTCTTGGAAGAATGCCAACATCATCTTGATCCATAAGAAAGGGGACGTCAAGGACCTGAAAAATTACAGGCCCATCAGCTTACTGTCCGTTGTCTACAAGCTATTTACAAAAGTAATTGCTAACAGAATTAATACGACATTAGAGTTCAATCAACCAAAGGACCAGGCAGGATTTCGTACAGGCTTCTCAACAACAGACCATATTCATACTATCAATCAGGTGATAGAGAAATGCGCGGAATACAACCAACCCCTATACATAGCCTTCATAGATTACGAGAAGGCATGTGATTCGGTGGAGACATTAGCAGTCATGCAGGCACTGCGGAATCAGGGCATCGACGAAGCCTATATGAACATAATGGAAGAAATCTACAGCGGATCCACAGCCACGATAGTCCTCCATAAAGAAAGCGACAGAATCCCAATAAAGAAGGGCGTACGACAGGGAGACACGATCTCTCCAATGCTATTCACCGCGTGTTTACAGGAGGTTTTCATGGCCCTAGATTGGGAAGAGTTAGGGATAAGAGTTAATGGAGAGTATCTCAGTAACCTGCGATTCGCTGATGACATTGCATTGATGAGTAACGCGGGAGACGAATTACAGCTTATGATTACTGAACTGGATACGGAAAGTAGAAGAGTAGGTCTGAAAATTAATATGCATAAAACTAAAGTAATGTGGAACAATCTTTTATTTATTTATTTATTTATTTATTTATTTATTTATTTATTTATTTATTTATTTATTTATTTATTTATTTATTTATTTATTTCAGTACCCTCAGGGCCCGAGGGCATTACAGAGGGGAGTGGGTATACATTTTTAATACAACAAACATAAAAAGAGAAAAACTTGGGGTTACATAAATACAATAAAAGTAATCAAGAATTAACAGCGCACAATAAAAAAACAAATACAGTTGGTTAAGAATTCAAAGCATAACAAGGTCTCCTACAATAAGGAAACAAGGCGAATGAAAAAACATTCAAGCGCAAGGACGAGCCTAAGAACCAAACAAGGCATCGTCGCAACAGCATGTCAAAGTGTTGGCGCGTTCAAATATGAAAAACACAAAGGTTAATAAAAAATGAAAATACTATAATCCTAACACAAAAAAAAAACTTATGACAAGAACAGGTTAGTTACAGCAGCTTTAAACTTAGAGTTGTCAATAATCTCGACGACAGATCGCGGAAGGTGATTCCAACTTGCTGACGTACGGGGGGATGAATGAATTGTAAAAATGGTTGGTGTGGCATGTGGGAATACCAACCTTATGACGATGGTCGATGCGGGCAGACACGTAAAATGAAGGGTTTATCAATTTATTTTTGAGAATCGGATTGTCGTAATATACCTTGTGGAACAGGCAGAGGCGAGATATTTTCCTACGTTGTGAAAGCAGAGGTAATGATAAACTTGCTTTCATGGAAGTGACGCTGGAGGTGCGATGATAATTAGAAAGAATGAAACGAGCAGCCCGGCTCTGGATGGATTCAAGCTGAGAGATGAGCGTTTCTTGACTGAGGTCCCACACAGATGCAGAATATTCCAGTTTGGAACGGACTAATGATTTATAAAGAAGTAATTTTACAGGACTAGAAGAGAGATAAAAATTTCGGCGTATAAAGCCCAGCGTGCGATTAGCGTTATTGGTTACATGATCTACATGCATCTTCCAAGAAAGATCAGAAGAGATGATTACGCCTAGATATTTGTAACAGGACACAGATTCCAGATTAGTATTATTAAGATAATAAGAGGGCAGTGTTGTATTGCGACGTGAAACGCGCATGTGCTTGCATTTCTTAGTGTTTAATTCCATATTCCACGTGTTAGTCCAGTCACGAACCCGGTTTATATCAGATTGAAGAAGATCTACATCAGAGTCACTGTTAATAACACGATATAGAACGCAGTCATCAGCGAACAGGTTAATTGATGAACATAGATTATCAGGTAAGTCGTTTATATAGATGAGAAAAAGCAAGGGTCCCAGCACAGAGCCTTGAGGCACCCCCGATTCAACAGCAGAAGTGATGGACGAGGTGTTATTAACAGTGACAAATTGGGAACGATCAGTGAGAAAAGAGTGCAGCCATTGAAGAACGTTAGGATCAATGTTAAGTTTACTGAGTTTCAAAAGAAGCAGTTGATGAGAAACCTTGTCAAACGCTTTTGAGAAGTCTAGGAATATGCAGTCGACAATGGAACCTCCGTCAAGGATGGAATTTAGATCATGCGTGAACGACAAAAGTTGTGTTTCACATGAAAATGACTTGCGAAATCCATGCTGATGATCCGTAAAAAAGCCATTTGACTGTAGAAAAGATGTCAGGTGAGAGCAAATAACATGTTCCATAATTTTACATGTAATGCACGTAAGTGAGATGGGTCGATAATTATATGGAGAATGCCTATCCCCAGACTTGTGCAAGGGAATCACCTTCCCTACCTTCCAGTCTTCCGGAACGCGACCCGTCTGAAGTGATTGCTGAAATAGATTAGTGAAAATTATGGCACTGTACACTTTAGTTCTAATTAAAAAACTTGGAATTGATGTCGTCAACGCCACATGATGATGAAACTTTTAGGTTTTGTATTATTTTTTCTATACCAGCAGTATCAAAGACAACAGGGTCCATTGTAAAAAAATCAGTACCGGCATAGGCGGGAGTTACAGAAGACACATTTTTTTGAAAAAAGCAGAAACGAATACAGAGTTTAGGACATTTGCGGATTCGTCAAGATGGATTAGGTGATCGCCTGTATCTTTTAGGGTGATAGGTGAATTGTCTCTTTTATTGACTACATTCCAAAATTGCTTAGGGTTAGTAATTAAAAGAGATGGTAATGTAGTATTGAAAAATAAATCCTTGGCACGCTTGAGGGCTTCTTTATATTCAGCAGCCACGGTTTGATAAGCACTCCAACGTTCTTGAGTGCTGGTTAGCTTTGCAGAGCGGAAAATGCGTTTTTTCTTATTGCGTAGTCTTCTTAGCGATTGACTGAACCATGGTGATTGCCGGTTAGATGTGATGACTAGAGGCCGGATTTTTAGGCACTAAAAAACCGCGTTTTAGGCGCCAAAAATAGGCAGGTAAAACACTGTTTTAGGCCTCCAAAATTGTAAATATAGGCACAATAAATTTTTACATCAATTCAAATCATTTCAAACAGAGACGTACGCGACCTGTATCTACGACAGGAAGCAAGAAAATGTTATTGTTTATGACAGCAGAAAGGCGCCAACGGTCGAACACAGCCATGCATTTCCCGCAGAGTTCGCAGATACGGTCTTTCCTTTTTTTGTCTAGCATGGCAAGTCAAATGTCCACCGTCAAATGAACACACTCCTGGATATCTTTCTTTTTGGCACGGCTGAGAAGGGCAGTGCAGGAAGAGATAGCCAGACCGCGGAGGGATGCCTCGCATTAGCTGGGTCTAATCGCGTTGGGTCGTTTTCTCTCCTGTCGGTGAACAAAAGGGTCCCTTAAAGGGTCCCTCACCAGGTTTGAGCATTTCCAGCTGACAAGTGTAATTAATGCATGCACTGGGCACTCACGATCGCGTCTGCCAAGATTTGCAATGACACGCATCGCGGAAAGACGTGCCGCTTGCCCTTCTCGCGGGCGCGCGCCCCAAGATGGAGGGGATTATGTGCAACAAGGAATGGTGCTGCTATCACGTCGCTCTTTTACGTAGACATTGGCGATCTGACGTCGCTCACCGTATATAGCACATGACATTGCGAGAATTATTCGAGGTGACGTGTAATTTGTGTAGTCTGTAGTTGAACAGATGAATGAAAGCGGAAAGAAATAATAAAACACAAAGAGAATGTGAGCGCGTTTTTTTTTCTTTTTTTTTCGAATCACAGCGAGATGCTATACACTAATCGGCCTCCGTTTCACATGCGTTCATCTTCTCGCCGTTCTCGCGTCGTGCCGGCGTCAGCCCTGATAACTCCTGGCGTGTTTTTGGTGCATCGTCTCTGACAGCAGTTGCAGCGGTGCGACGCGGTGTATAGCGATAAGAATACATGGTCCGTGCCAGCCTCTCCAAACATATGCGCACTGAGGAATCCATCCCACAAGAACAGGCAATACACAACCGAGAATGCCGAAACAACACAACATTGATGGCATACTGCTCGGGCGCGTCATGCGCACGTGACCTTGCATGCACATGACGTGTTGATGCGGATGCGTCATGCGATCTTCCGGCTCCGATACCGAAGAGGGCAGGAAAGGAATTAGGCTTGCGATGGCTACACAGGGCGATTGGCAAGGGTTTCAAGTTTGCCTCTTCGTATCATGGTCGTGGCTCGTAACCAACCAATTTGAAAAATTATCGTGGTACACTGCTCTTCATTGGGCACGCAACAGCTTACAGTGTCTAAGTACAATTTATTCTGTGACCTAGTGAGGGGCCCTTTAAGAATTAAATTACAAAGAAAACAAAAGCCGCGTGCACATCACATTTTTCTTTCTCTTGATACACACTCTCCTTTACCCTGACGGCTCTCCACGGTTTTGCATTCATTCTGCACCTTTCCGTGGCTACACAGAGGGACCTCCTGTTCCCTTCCCACCGACACAACCAGGCCTTCAGGGCGGTTCTTCAATTCCCTCGGCACATCCTCGGCCATGGACGCCACTCTCCTCTCCTTCTCCTATATTTATTTCTCACTCCTCATTCCCCCGAAGACGCTGAGACGTGCTCCCATTTAGGGCTGCAGACATGGCGTCGTTTCCTCTCCTCCAACCGCTCGCACCATGTCGACGCAGTCGCTTGTGGTGGCCGCCACATCTCATTTCACTGCTGCTATCGGTTGTTTTTCGGAAGTTGGTTGAACTAGAGAACTTGGTTCAACCTTGTAGAGTTTGGAAAGGTCAATCTTTCCCTGTGACATGAATAACGGTCACAAACCGCACTCGAAAACGAAATTTGAGCTTAAATAGTGTTCATATAGGCGCCGATTTTGAAAATAGGCATTTATAGGCACTTACCGGCATTTAGGCATGAACGCCGAAAATAGGCATTTATAGGCACTATAAAAACACTATAAAAGCCCTTCTTAACCTCTAATTCATGCTCATATATCAAAGTGGTGCGATAGGAACGCAAAGAAAAAAATAGGCATTTGCCTATAATCCGGTCTCTAGTGATGACTATGCGTGGTACATATTTTTCTATGAGTGATAGAACCTTTTCTTTAAATAAAGTCCAGTTATTATTCACAGAGCGATCAAAAAAGTTCTGCATGTAATCATCCAAAAAAGCAGAGAGATCATGATTAATAGCATCGAAATCTGCATGTTTGTAGTTACGGATATATTTTTTGTGGTTGCTACTGTGAGGCACTGTGCAGGCGAAAGAAAAATGAAGCAGCGAATGATCACTTAGCCCCGGTAAGTAGGATACGGAATTGAAAAGATCAGGCGCAGTGGTGAGTACTAGATCTAAGATGTTAGAAGTGGTAGATGTAATTCTTGTTGCCTGTGTCGCTAGCTGGGACAAGTTGAAATCGTTGCACAAATTCAAGAACGCGTCGCCCACACCCGTGAAGGGATGACAAGTGGAATGCACGTTAGACCAAACTATATTCGGGAAATTAAAGTCACCTACTAAAAGGAGCGGACTATTCGGATACCGCACTGTAATCATGTAAATGACATCATGAAGCTCGTCAACAAAAGTGGATGGACAGGATGGTGGCCGATAACAAACGCCCAGTATCAACTTCTTAGAACACGTCTGTATTTCAACCAGAACAAGTTCTAAAGCGTTACAAAGATGAATTGGAAAAGACAAAATCGTGTCCGAAACCGCTATAAGCACGCCTCCGCCACACCGAGCACCTCTGTCGCACCGATAAATGTTGTAGTGTTTTTTGCAATCGAACAATTCGCTGTTATCAACCTGCGCAGACAACCAGGTTTCAGTAAAACAGATTATGTCGGCGTCAGAAGCATCGATAGCAGAGCATAGATCGTCACGTTTTGGAATTAGGCTTCGAATATTTGTGAAAAGAAACGAAAGTTGGTTTGGGACCTCTAACTTTGATCCACTTCCCCTCGCCCAACGCTATTCAGTGCTGGGTGACACAGACGCATTAGGCAAATCGTGCGCGGGACCTGAAGTTTCGACTGATTGCTTAAAGGTACCCGAGATTTCACGCACGCAATCATCAGAGGGGTTGTAGGTGTAGCACTTTCTCTTTATGTACAGTTTGTTGAAACGAAGCTTAAAACTTGTGTTTTGGGTTTTGCCGAAATCGGCCAGTTTCTTTCTAGCAAGGCGAGTAGCGGGCGAATAGTCTTCACTAACGGTAATATTTTCTTCCTTCAGCTTAGAACTGCTGAGAAGTATTTGCTGCTTGAGCTTGAAAGAAGAGAATTTGGCAATGATTGGCCGGCACTTATTGGAAGAATAGCCGCCAAGCCTGTGTGCTCTTTCGATAAGTATTCCAGAGGGTGGTAATTTCAAGCTGGATGAAAGTGCATTGATCAGCTTTTCCTCTGACTGAGCCCAGGACTCAGACTGGACATCAGGTAGACCATAGAATAAAAGGTTGTCTCGCCGCTGCATGTCTTCAAGCTCAGCTTGCTTAGCACGTAGTTGAACGTTTTCGCTGTTAAGACGGCTAATCGACTGGCGAAGGCGCTGTGTCTCTTCCTCGACTTCCTCAAGGGCAGCCGTTTTGTGTTCTACCTCCGTTAATCGTTTGTCTAAAACAGTAAGATTTTCTTGAAAATCTGCCTGTGTCTTTTTAAGTTCATCAACAGATTTGATTAAGTTCGTTTGGTCCCTCTCCATTTTCTCGGTACGCGTGTTTACAGCTTGTAATATCTCGAACATATCATTAAACTTTTTAGCCTGTGAATCAACAAGAGGGCTTTGCACTTGGGCTCTTGTGTTAGGCCCAGGGTTGAGCTCAACATCACCGGACAGCATAAGTTATTGAGTTACAACGTCAAAGCACTCATGAAATACACAAAGCAAAACTCCCGGGCGTGGGAACAGCAACAGACAAACGTTATTCGACTTTTTTAGCGTACAGAGATGTAACAGAACTAACCTGGACGATAAAGCAGAACGGATTAGTGAACCGCATCGTAATGCTGTTCACACGCCCACTAAGGGCGCCGGGGTTCCACCAGCTCTTCATATAGGCAGCCGTCGATGATGATGTTGTCGATCCGAATCCTTCGTTTGGTAGAGGGGTGACCGTCAAAACGTGGTGCTTGTCGCGCGGCCAGGCCGATTCTTCCGAGTCGTTGAGTTGACAGGACAGCTTGCTGGTATCAACTGCCGCTGAAGATAACGGTACAGCGCTGAAGTGAATCCATGCCGTAACCTGGACGATAAAGCAGAACGGATTAGTGAACCGCATCGTAATGCTGTTCACACGCCCACTCTAATCTTGGAAATCTTGGTAATCTTGCCAATCTTGGCAGAGAAAACCAACATATGCTATAGTTATAGGTTCAAGCCTCGCCGACGCACATTCGCTAGGGACGCTTACCAATGTTATTAAGTATAGCAAGCTTATCGTAAACCTTTCAAAACTAACAAGCCCACAGCAGTTGCGCTGTCAAGCCGCGATCCGCCGCAATATTCCCGGCGCTCTCGCTTTTCCCCTACTAATGGTGCCACGGCGGCACCCCGGAGCACTAGGCGTGCCACGCCGTACCCACTCCACGCGGCAGGCCGCACCGTGTGTTTTCATCGAGCGGCCGTGGTATGGGGCTGACTTCGCGCCCCCCTCCCTATTATGTCAATGTATGGGGCTGGCTTTGCGCCCCCCTCCCCCGTGCGCACGCATATGACTAGAGTATCAAAGAGAGAAAATATAGGCAGAAAGAAGAAGAAAGCGAGAAATACAGAAACAGAAAGGGAATACAGAGAGAAACATATAGACGGAAAAAAGGAAAAAAATAGACTAAAAAATACAAAAGAATCGGGCACATCCCACGCACCGGGGGAATCGATGAAATGCGGAGCAGCCAGCAAAGAGCGGCATACATGCACACGACGTGCATGTCAATATTTTCATGTTGCCACCTGTCACGTAAGTTGGTCACACAGTCGCGTCGCGCAATACCAGTTTAGATGTCTATTAAGCGAGCGAAACGACCGCGAGCTCGCCATGAGCATGGGATGTAAAATATGCCATTAATGACGTGCAATTCCTTGTTTTCATGTTACTACCTGTCATCTATATGTTCGTCATGCAGTCACGTCGCCCAATACCAATTTTAGTGTATATCAAGTGATTGAAACGGCAGCGAGCGCGCCATGAGCGTGTCATGACATATATGACTTGCATATCATTATTACAAGCTTGTTGCCTCCTGTCATATATGTTCGTCACACAACACCAGTTAATGTTCGTGTCAACATATAATGTTCGTGTCACAACACCAGTTTTGGTTTATATATACATATTTTATTTTAGATGCGAAGCACCTTATGGCGGGGGTTTGCCCGTCCCTCCCGCTTACCGCATCCGGTCACTTTCATGAAGTAGGGAAGCACCCACTATGCGAACCAGAAAACCGCAGTACAATAAGGCCGTCAACCACTACAACATTCACCAGAGTCATGGCCGAGAGCACGAGTGGTTGCTTAGCAATGGCTATAGGCAGGTGGTGGGCGCAAGCAAAGAATAACACGCACTACCGGTGGTGTCTGTCGCCCAGGTTGACTCCATTCCTTGATCTTGCTTGCATGTGCTTCCGGGGGGCTTCGTCCGTCCCGCGTCCCCTCCCCCGCTCTCTCTTCTCCTACGCTCCCCCCTTTCTCTCCCCTGGGAATCCTCTACTGTACGGAGCGGCGCGCACGACAGGTGGCGTGACAGCTGCATACTCCGCTGGGGGCGCCACGGTAGTTCCGCGGTATGAAAATGACGGAGCGCGCGCGCCTCATTATCTCTCCTGTAGAGCGCCGCGATGAACGCTCTGGCCGCTGCCGCGAAACGGGAGCGGCGAAGGTTCTCCCGCTCAAGCTAACCATCTCCCCCGCTGCTTCGCATCCACACATGGTTCCCTTTAGCGGGAGATGGGGAAGTTTTTTATTTAGTACATACCATGTACATACTGCAGTCTGTATACACCAAGGAGGGAACATAGTGAAAAAAGTGAATACAGCAGGTTAAAGGGACCCACAACCAATTTTTATAGTACCCGTTTTCTTGAGTGCAACGGATAGCTTACCGGTCAGAGCTTGTAATCACGGAATGGTAACGCGGAAAACGCCGTAGAACATTTATCATCAGAATTTTTCGATGTGCGGCGATTATGCAGTCTTAAGGAGACATGCTGCAAACAGTGGATGTGATCGCGATAGCGATTATGCGCCAGCGGTGATGAAAAAGTGAAGCCCTAAGTATAAACACGTAATGTTATGTATGTCGAGCCTGCGGTCCCGCGACTACTGCTCTCTGGCGTGTTAAATTATTTTAGAAGAGTTACAGCGCTTTCCTGGGGCTTCTTACGCAAGTACTTTGGCCATACGCAGGTCCTTTTTTGGACTTTTAGCCAAGCCAAACTGAGCTAAGCCTTCGAAAACGAAACGACGCTTTTACACGTGAACGACAGTAAGTCGACGGCATTTCGCGTGCCGCAGCGATCGCATCCGCTAACTCGCGTGCTACTCTCCAATGTGTCCGACGCGACGAGAATCGAGCTGCGCTGGAAACGGCGCGCGCATGCGCCACTGCCTCCGTTTCACTACAGTGTACTGGAAGCCATGAAAGCAGCGCCGCTTTTCATGCTCTACTACTTTTACCTTGTGAGCCGCATAGAAACAAACGGGGATGGACAATAACATACATATTCAAATTTTAAGCCCTTATTCTGGTGTGCATAAAATCATGAGACTACGTACAGCAAAGTTATTAAGACTTCATACTTGTGGTTCATGAATCTTGCGCTAGGCGCGCGACATGCCGGCTCTTGTTACTTTTGAATCCGATTTAAAAATATAAATCCTGCACAGATCGCGAAAAGTATGCTGTCATCTGTCACCATAATTCCCGGTCTTTTTCATTTCCACCGGGATCTAATCACCCGTTCTGGCCAGTTGTGGGTCCCTTTAAAATAAACATTACTACTGAAAAACAAGTACAATCTAACTAGGATGATTAAGTATACATTTCTAGAAAAAAGAGGATAAATTTCTGGAAAGAGTTTCAAGCTAAGAAAGGTAAAGAACACAGAAATAATGAGATGACATAATCGAGCACGGCAATATCAACAATGTTGTTTACACAAAACGATGCATGCATTTTTCAGTCAGGAATGCCACGTTCAGGGAAAGCATTTGAAGGCAGCGTATTCCATTTGCTAATGGTTCGCGGGAAGAAGGAGTGTTTGAAAAGGTCAGTGTGTGCAAAGTATGGTGTCAGATCATGATTGTGACCATAGGCGTGCGCAGGATTCTCCTTCAGAGGGGGGCGATGGTAGGGACTTTAGGCGACGGCTCGTCGCAAAGCAAACCATGACATGTAAATCATGCCTTACATATATGCGTGTCATGATTTGCACCTTAAGACTTCTCAGTTATGTTCGTCATACACTCTTGTGATGGCATACAAATTTTCGTGTGTATAAAGTTAACAAAACGGCTGCAAGAGCGCCAAGGCAAGTAAAGCATATGTCAAGATTTTCATGATGAGATTATGAGCTGTCATTTATGTTTGTCATACAGTCATGTTATGTCATGCCAATTTTGGTATACATCCCATTAACTGTAGTGTCAGGTCAGTCAGGTGTCATCTCAGTGCATCGGTGTGCTTACAAGCACCATCTTTGACGCGCGATAGAAAGAGCGGACGGCCTCGAAGATGCCCTACGGTTGCCATGCGCCGGAGGGTATGTGGAGAGAGTCATGAGTTCGGGTCTCAGGTGGCACCGGCTTCAAGGGTTTCAAGTATCCAGGAGGCGCGTGATCTACTTGGGGGGCATTGGACGCTCGACTCGCATCGCGGTACGACGCATATAGGGCGTTGTCCAGTCATGTAGCCCTAGAACTTTAAATAAACCAATTTTATTATTCAACTCAACAGCGCATCACTATAGGACATGGTGTCAGAATTTTGAGCAACGATACCTCACGTCGACAAGTGACTGCTCATCAAAAAAGGGAACCGTGTGTGGATGCGAAGCAGCGGGAGGAACGTCGCCGCTCTCGTTTCACGGCAGCGGTCCGGGCGCTCATCGCGGCGCTGCACAGGAGACAGAATGAGGCGCGCGCGCTCCGTCATTTTCATACCGCAGAACTACCGTGGCGCCCCCCAGCGGAGTATGCAGCTGTCGCACCACCTGTCGTGTGCGCCGCTCCGTAGAGCATTTCTAGAGGAGAGGACTGGGGGGGACCGTAGGAGAGGAGAGAGAGAGAGAGGGGTAAGGGACGTGCATGCGCTGTCGGGGTGTGGGACGCGGGAGCCGCTCCGTAGAGTAGAGGATTCCTAGAGGAGAGAGGGGGGAGAGGACGCGCATGCGCTGTGGGGATGTGGGACGCCGGAGCCGCTCCGTAGAGTAGAGGATTCCTAGAGGAGAGAGGGGGAGAGGACGCGCATGCTCTGTGGGGATGTGGGCGCGGGCGCTGCTCCGTAGAGTAGATGGTTCCTAGAGTAGAGAAAGGGGGGTGAGCGTAGGAGATGATAGGGGGGAGGGGACGCGCATGCGCTGTGGGGGGGGTGTGGGACGCTCCGTAGAGTAGATTCCTAGAGGAGAGAAAGGGGGTGAGCGTAGGAGGGGAGAGAGAGAGGGGAGAGGGGGACGCCCATGTGCTGTGGTGGTGTGGGACGCGGGAAGGAGGGACCTCAAGCAGCAACCGCATATTAATGCTGCCGGCTCCACAGAAGCAGCACCTGCCATCGATCGTCTGCATACAACTAGCCAACCACGACGCGTGGACACCAAGCGCAGACCAGCTGGGCAATCACAGGCTCAGCGTTCGTGCGGCTGGTGTGGTTAACAAGAAACGCACCCCAGAAAAGAATGTCCGGCGTCAAAAGTGTACTGCAAGAAGTGCCGCAATAAGGGACATTTCGCCACTGTATGCCGATCATCACGCGTGCTTCATGTCCAATCAAGCACGCCTCCAGAAAGTGCGAGCTTCCTGGGAGCGATAACAAGCAACAGAACGACCGCGTGGAGAACGCAGTTGTGCGTCAACGGACAGGAGGTGCAGTTCCGAATGGACACTGGTGCTGATGTATCAGCTCTGCCGGAGAATACATACCTCAACCTCAGCTCAGCAGCGCCGCTGCGTGAGTCTGATAAATTCCTCATCGGGCCCTCTAACAAACAGTTAGACATGCTAGGCATGATCGAAGCAACTGTGGTTTAAAAGGGAGCAACCACCTCGGAGAGATTCTACGTTGCCCGAAACCTCAGCGAGCCACTTCTGGGCTTGGGCCTCATAGAGAAGCTCGACATATTAAGACGGGTGAGCGATCTTTCAGTTAAACGGAACTCTGACGCTCTACTCGAAAAATATTCGCAACTCTTCTGGCCTCGGTGAAATCGAGCATTGTTTCACCATCAGACTAAAGCCAAATGCTGTGCCTTTCGCCATAACCTCTCCGAGGCGCATTCCCATCCCGCTGCACGACGCTGTTGAGGCTGAGCTGAAAAAGCTGGAGAGTCAAGGAGTGATAACAAAAGTCCAAGCTCCGTCTCCTTGGTGCGCGCCAATAGTCGTCATACCCAAGAAAAATGGCGACGTGTACCCCGTTCCAAGCGTAGAACACACCTTGGGGTTTCTCGGAGGAGCAAAGTATTTCTCGAAACTCGATGCGTACTCGGGATTTTACCAAATCAAGGTGGATCCAAAGTCATCCGAAATGACCACGTTAATCACTCCTTTCGGGAGATATATATAAGTTTAACAGGATGCCCTTTGGAGTCACGTACTCGAGGGCTTGAAAGGAGTCGTGTGCGACATAGACGACGTGCTAGTGTGGGGAGAGACCAAGCAGTCCCACGACGAGCGTCTTGCCCTGGTCCTCGAGCGGTTACTCAAGACAGGTGTGTCACTGAACAAAGAGAAGTGTTCCTTCTACCAAAGTATACCGTGAAGTTTCTGGGTCACATCATTGATCAAAACGGCGTGCGTCCAGACGAGGGTGTGATTGAAGCCATCGTTAAAATGGAGCCGCCAACCAGCGTGACAGAGATCAAGCGCTTCCTCAGGATAACCAACTTCGTATCTCGGTTCATTCCGAATTTCGGTGACATCGCACACCCGCTGACAGAGCTTTTGCGCAAGTCCAACCACTTTGTTTGGGACGTCGCACAGCAGCAGGCTTTTCAAGAAATAAAAAAAGCCTTAACTTCACAACCTGTTCTAGCTCTCTATGACCCGAGGCGAAGACTCATCGTCTCATCAGACGCCTCAAGCTACGGTCTGGGAGCAGTTCTGTTCCAAAAAGACACGCACGGCAATCGGCGGGCAGTCGCGTACGCTTCAAAAACGTTGACATCAGCTGAAGCAGGCTACTCTCAAATTGAGAAAGAAGCTCTCGGAATAACATGGTCATGTGAGAAATTCAGGGACTACCTTATCGGTCTTCATTTCAAGATAGAAACTGATCACAAGCCTTTGGCGCTCATCCTTTCCACTAAAACCATCGACAGCCTAACACCCAGACTTCAGCGTCTTCGTCTGCGCATGATGCGGTATGACTACGAGACCACATTTATACCGGGCAAGCAGCTCATCACAGCCGATGCTCTCTCTCGTCAACCCCTCACAACGCAGGACTCCGGGGATATCTCAGGCGAAGTATCAACCTATGCAAGTGTCGTAGTGGGCCTTTTGTCGTCGGAGGTGGCAAGCCTTCTTGAGAAAGTTGCCATGGCGCAGAAGCGTACGTGATCCGACATGTAAAGCTATAGAAGAATTTACGACAAGCGGGTGGCCAACGCATAAGGGTAAGACTCCGAAAGTCTGCCGTGAGTACTGGCAATTCAAGCATGAGCTCACAGTACACGACGGCGCACTATTAATGGGCAACCGGCTTATCATTCCCCAATCTTTACGGAAGGCAACACTGAACGCCTTGCACAAGGGACCTGAGGGAGAAGTCAAGTGCTCGCGACTTGCCCGACAGACGTGCTGGTGGCCTGGGATCACTAGAGACATCAAAGACTTGATAGAAAAGTGTCCCAACTGCATAGAGCATCGACAACAAAGGAGCGAACCGTTAATGCCAACGGCACTTCCGGAGCGACCCTGGCAGCGACTCGGTGTCGATCTTTTCTGCGCGTAAGGTTTCACATATCTCTTAGTGGCTGACTACTACTCGCGCTACTTCGAGATTGCAGTCCTCGAAGATGAGCGGCCTGCAACAAGCATACAGAAGATGAAATCAATCTTCGCGCGCCACGGCCTTCCAGATACTATTGTAACCGACAGCGGGCCGCAGTTTCATCCTTGCAATACATCCGAGTATTCAAAATTCGCGAGGGAGTAGGGATTTAAACACGTGACACCAAGCCCGAAGTACCCACAGACCAACGGATTCACCGAGGCGGCAGTGAAAATCGCCAAACAGAAGATAGCCAAGGCAGCTGACCCCTATAGACTATTTTACGGACGGGTTTGAGGGCCACCATGTTGGGCTGTTAACCTTTGTGCTTTGTATCTTTAACAACTAAACAAACAGTGTTACGGTAGACGCATACGCATGAAAACGGTTGGGTTAGTGCATATGATGTTTCGTGGCCATATTGATTCACGTCGCGATATACAAAAACAAGAAAACATTGACTTAAAGGAGTCCTGACACAAGAATTTTCGCCCCGCGTTTTTTTGCTGCAATGTGTTGCTGGGGGGCCTGTTAGTCATAACACGGCACATCGTTTGCTGCAGCGCGACAGATAATTAATTACAAGCTCCTCATTACTGACACAGCTTCAGTTTCGGTTTGACAGAGCTCCAAAAACGACAAGCCGCCGTGTGCAACTATCACCACCTAGCGAGTGAAACGCTCGGTCACGGAGCACACAGAACAGTGACGCACTTCCGCGCGGTCTGCATCGTCTGCTTGCATTCGCTTGTCACCCCTGCTGCGTGATGTCGTCGCCGTTATCGTCCTCGCTGTCGTCGTCGGGCTCATCGTCGTCTGATGGCGACAATTTTCTTGCGACGGGGATGGAAGGAATTTACGACGGGGCGAATCACTTCAGGTTTGACCCGCTGGCGAGGAGTGCTTCGTCGGGAAGCGGCAACGATACCAGCGACGACGAACACGATGAACCTCGCGTCGGCAATGTACTATGGTAAGACCCGACACATTCGTGCACAAATGTTCTGCAGGGCAATTCATTTAGCCAAAGTACGTTCGCTTTTTCTACGTTCAATATCCGATTGAATCACTTGATAACATTGTGATGCCCTTCAAGTTGTTGGTGCCGAAGAAAGCTAGGTAACACCAGTGCACCAGACGTGAGCGATGCACAGGGTGGAGCCGGAAGACCCATGTACGCCAAGTCCGGCGCCTGTGTGGTAAAGCAATGCGCCTCGAAATGGAGCCCGCAAACGCGACTGTTCTGCACGGGGGACCAGTCCTGATACTGCTGACGTTCACAAGCGCACACGAACTCGATCCATTTCTGCCGCCGAGGTTCGTCGCGGGGAAACGTATGCAGCGATACGCCTGATACCGACTTCGACGTGCAGAAGGAAACGACGCAGAAGGATTTCGGCATTGTGGCCTGTCACTGCAGCCGAGGCAGCACAGGGGAATCAAGAAGTCCTTCGGAGCAGGAAACGGAAAAGCTGTAGTGTCGCCAAACACAAAACTTTCAACGCGTGCGCCGCGGCAGCGCCTTCTCTTGGCCGCGGCCACACACTCGCGAGCAGCCGCCGAGCAGTCACCAACAGCGCAGTGGCGAGCACGCCAAAACAGAAATGGCGGCTACGACGTCATCATAACCTGTTGTACCGGGAAGTAGGGGGGTCACCTAGGGTCACCTCCGAGGGTGTCAATGCCGCCAGGTGCGGCCTAGAATGCTGGATCGCGCACGCGAACTTCAAAATTCATATAAAATACCTTCCAAGCTTTATTCGCTGTCGATATTTTGCAGATGGTACACGCATGTACACGGG
The DNA here is from genome assembly GCA_030522465.1 of Rhipicephalus appendiculatus. NCBI lineage: Eukaryota > Metazoa > Arthropoda > Arachnida > Ixodida > Ixodidae > Rhipicephalus > Rhipicephalus appendiculatus. The sequence continues at coordinate 25,716 of JALIZH010020025.1, forward strand.
AATCGATCCAGCAGGCTATCTCGGCCGCGAAATTTTGTGTCAGTACCCCTTTAACAGCCCAAGATGGCGGCGCCCAGATGTCATACGGAAAATAGTCTTCTGGCGTACCGTGCAACAGCTCTGGAGAACGGCTATCCGCCTCGTGCACCGGCATGGTGGCGCCACCACTCGGCTGCCCTAGCAACTAGTGCGTCGAAAAGCGGTCGCCCCTGTGACGAGTGGAGGACCTTTTTTAGAAAAAACTGATTTTTAAATAGAAGAAGACGAAAATGTGTCGTGTGTGGTGCGCGGCGGCGCCGCTCGTGAGTGAGGGCGAAGAAGAGAAGATTTGGAACGCTCGAGCAGCAAGTCGGGCCGAGGCAGCCGAGCAGGAGTGGCAGACCGAGGGTCGTGGCGGCTACCGGTCCTTCCGGAGCCCTACCTGTCACGGGTAGACTGCAGCCAGACTCGGACGACGAGCTACGCCAGGCGGCGACGGTGCTTGCGGTCACGGTCGAGACCTGCGGGCAAGTCGGCGACGACGTGGGTCCGCCGATCCAGGAAGCTGAGGCGCGCTGGGCTGGTCTGGCTACACAGTCTTCCTCTGAGGGTGTTGTATCCGCAGCACTAGCTGCTGGAGAGTCCGAGTGCCTTTTTACTTGGTTGTTGTGGCGACGAACTTTCCCTTGGGGAGTTGAAACCGCGACCATACATGATCCACTTGTTTCTTCAACTTCGCCCAACCACCACTTGGGGCCTCTGCCGAAATTTCGAACTGCCACCTTGTCTCCTTTCTTGAACCTTGGTCCCTTTTGCTTCTTTTCAGCATGCTCCTTGAACTCCGTTTGTGACTGTTTTGGCCTCATCTCTTCCCCCTTTCTGGGAATGCAAAGGTCCATCTTTGCTTTCATTGGGTATACCAGCATCAACTCGGTTGGTGATGTTCCATTTGGGCGGGGTGCCCTGCGGTACATAAGCAGCCATCTTGCAAGCCGGAGCTTGAGATCTTCACCAGCGGTTTTTTTGAGACCGTCCTTCACTGTTCGGACAGCACGCTCAGCTAAGCCATTTGACGCTGGATGGAAGGGAGCTGTTCGCAGGTGCTTAATGCCATTTCCCAGAACGAAGTCCTGAAAAGCGTTACCCGTAAATGGTGTTCCGTTGTCGGTAACAATGCACCTTGGTAGTCCAAACCTTGCGAAAATATCCCTCAAGTGCTCTACTGTTTGTTCAGCTGTGGCACTTGGCACGATGGCGACTTCAAGCAACTTTGATTTGGCATCCACTAGTATTGGCCTCGAGGAGTTACGGAGTCGCCCTCTATCGGGCGCGCCTCGATTGCGTGCTAGGCAGGATACCGCCGCGCGCTCCCCATAGGATTTGCTGTCGGCGCTGTACAAAACACCTCGCGGAAGCGCTCCAGGACATTTCTGTGCGTACTTTCGAAAAGAAATATGTTCTGTACTGTTAAAATAATAATTTTCGACGAAAAGAAATCACAACATGTTTTACAGTCGCTGTCTCTTTGCATAAAATGGAGCGCCCGCTTCACGCGGTCACCGCGATGCAGACCCCTGAACCGGCTTCTTGCGTGAAATGTAGTCAGCCACTGAGTGCAAACTTTGTGAAATATTTTGTTAGAGTAGACGCCTGTATACCTAAATGGAGCATAACAGAAAGAAGCCTCGAGCCAGTGATCGCACGGGTTCGCGGCGACCGGCGGAGCTTTTGCATGTATGAGCGTCTGCATGTATATGTTCGTACTGATGGTTTCGCTTTCGCTACGAGCGTGTTGTGGCGCCGTGCCGTGAACTTTAGGCCGCAAAATATGAGAATTTGTGAGTACACAAAAACCATTGTTGCGCGGACGCTATCAGAGCAGCTCAATTTTTTTTTGTTTGTTAGAACTACGACTTCGGCGCGCCTATGGCAACTTGTGATGTCCCGTCCCGACGACTCAACGTTTTTTTTTTTCAGTCGAAATTAATGTATGTTTCAATGTCATTTGACATGCTGCCTCGCACTCCATATAGATCGTTCTTCTAAGCGAGCAATCGCCGCTGCTCCTGTTATTTGCAAAATTTTAATGCCCAGCATAATTTGGCGAGTTGCCCAGCAATTAGGGAAGTATGTCGAGTCTAACGCCAACAGCGCGGCGTCTTTACCACATAAATAAATAAGGCTTCAAAAAAATGCATGGGGTTGGATAGGCCAAACTTGAGTTTGAGAGTGGCACAAGTAAATTTGGGCTTTTAAACACGTAGCGTTTGCGTCATGAGAATGCACGATTGACTGAAAGATTGTCATTGCCAACTTAAATGCAGCCCACATCAGCCGCAGCATTTGGCTCACTCGTATGTACATCCACCAGCAAACGTCGCGTATAGGTTATGAAGGTGAAAGCCTTCGATGCCGCATCAAAAGCGAAAGTTGACCGTCGGCATCCCGCCTCGTCGGCGTCGGCACGACTAATGCAAAAACATCATCACGTGATGACGTCACCATATGTCGTCATCATGACGTCACAGATTGCCCAAATTTGTGAAGACGTCATCACGTCACCATGACGCCACATAACGTGATGTCACATGATGACGTGTTCACACGACATGGTCGCTTTGCACAGCCTCCATGATCGGTGGGCCGATCACGGAGGCAGTGCAAAACCTCTTTAGGAGCCCAAAGTTTCTCGGAGTGGGGCGAGGAAAATCAATACATTTACTGACAAGAAGAAGAAGGTGGCTTTCGCCTTCCGGACATCTGAATGGAATGCACAAGGAACCTAGCGAGTTTTTAAATCCAACGTACCTAAACAATCCCTCAATATCTGCAGCCCATATTGTAGACGCTGAGCACGGGGCCGACGATCAAGAGGTCGCACACAAACGTTCTGAGATGGTATTGCACGATCCAAAAGGCAACGCCTTTTCCATCCTGCGGTAGATAAGCACCATTAGCCGGCGGGAAGCGCGTGCGGACGATCGTCGCAGTGCGCACTTTCTGCTACTCAACATCACAGCCCCGACGCAGTAGCGAAAATCGTCGTTGCGGAAGTGCTTTTGTACACATGACTCGTAGCCGATCGCTGCTTGCTGGTTCTTAGCACCACAACCCGCTCTTCACGCAGTTTCTTGACCCACGGTCACCGGTGCACGCTTTTACCGGACTTCGTTGCGTACGTCCGGCACTACGGCACCGAGCAATAAGAGCAGCATGTTCATCGCTCTCGGAGGCCGCCATTCCTGTTACAATGGGTTCAGTTGGGTTCAAAATGCGAGAAAACCTACGTATTCGTACTGACCGCAGCGCAGGTGGAGCTTGAAACTCATTTCCAAAGCACGCGGCAGCGCTCCGCAAGCAGCCGACGCGGCCGCCGAGACCGCGTGATCCTGCCAAGCACGTCACGCCGACGGTGGCGCCGGCGTTTCCAGTGGTGGCCCTCGAGGCCAATAAGGAGCATCCTTCCTTCGAATGGACCTGCGTAATCTAAGTGTACCCGCTCCCAGCACTCACTTGGCTCAGGCCAAGACACTGGTTCTGCCTTTGCTGGCAACGGAGAGTTCTGAAGACAATGTGCGCACTGCCGGGCGCATCTTTCTATTTCAGCGTCCATTCCTGGCCACCAGACTAACGACCGTGCCGTGCCTTTCATGACGACCATTCCCTGATGCGCTTCATGTAGCAGTTCCAAGATAAGCTTCTGAGCAGGATGTGGCACCACAACTCGATTTCCCCAGTACAGCAGATTGCTGTGCACGCTCAGCTCATCCCGTCTTTGCGAGAATGGTTGGAAGGCTTTGTCTGGGGAGCTCTGTGGCCACCCATCTCTGACCCACTGCAGCACTTGGCTTAGAGTCTGGTCACCGTTAGTGAACTGCTGCAGTTGCTTGACTGACACGGTTAGCTTTTCCAGTTTTGAGATCGCATTGACCAGCTCCAGTGGTTCAGGTGGGTCTCCATAAAGCTCTGTCAGTGGTAATCTGCTCATGGCATCAGCATTTCCATTGAGTCGTCCTGGTCGGTGCTAAATCGAATAAGTGTAGGCTCCCAGTGTGAGGGCCCAACGCTGAATGCGAGAAGCAGTCATCGCTGGGATTGCTTTGTCTTCACGAAATATGCCAACCAATGGTTTATGATCAGTGATTAGGACAAAGCTTCGGCACAGCAAGTAGTCTCTGAAGCGTGTGACACCAAAGATTATGGTCAGGGCCTCCTTTTCCAGATGTGAGTAGTTTCGCTCAGCAGCTGTGAGTGTACGAGATGCAAATGCTAGCGGTTTCTCCACCCCATTTTCACGGTGTGAAAGCACTGCACCAACTCCATATGGCGAAGCATCACATGCGAGCACCAATTCCTTAGATGGGTCGTAGTGTGCTAACACCTTCGCTTCCATGATGACTTTCTTGCTTTTGATGAAGGCTTTTCGTTCTCCATCTGTCCACCTCCACCGGCTGTTCTTGTGGAGCAGAGCGTACAAGGGTGCTAGTAGTGTAGACAAGTTCGGTAGGAATTTTCCATAGTATGACAGAAGCCCAATGAAGGATCTCAATTCGCCGACGTCCTTGGGCTCGGGTGCTTCAATGATGGCTTCCACGTTTTTCTTTGATGGCTGAAGACCAGTTGCACTGATTTCATGGCCCAAGTAAACGAGGGATGGTTTGAAGAGTTCGCACTTCTCCTGTTTCAATCTCAACCCAGACTCTTCGATCCTCTGTAGAACTCTGCGTAGATTCTGGAGGTGCTCATCGTCCGTTCTGCCAGTCACCAATACGTCATCTAAGTATACGGACGTGCCAGGAATGTCACGAAGGATTTCTTCCATTCTTCTTTCGAAAAGGGCAGGGGCCGAGGATACACGGTATGCCGGGCGATTGTAGGCAAAGAGACCTCTGTGCGTGTTGATGACCAGCAGCTTGCTGGTCTCTTCATCCACAGGGACTTGGTTGTAAGCCTCACGAAAATCCAGTTTGGAAAACTTGACCCCACCTTGCAATGACGCAAATATATCTTCCACTTTAGGTAATGGGTACTGTGTTGTCACCACTGCTGGATTGACTCCGATCTTATAGTCACCGCAGATCCTGACATTTTGTCCATCTGCTTTTAGAACTGGCACAATTGGTGAAGCCCAATCGGAATGGTCCACTGGCGTGATGATGTTTTCACGTTCCAGCCGCTGAAGTTCTTCTTCAACCTTGGCTCGAAGCGCGTATGGCACTGAGCGAGGCCTGTAGTACCGTGGTTCTGCATCAGGTCGAACCCTGACGTGCACTGGTGGTCCTTTCAGTGTCCCACACCCCGGTTTGAATATGTCTTCAAATTCCACGAGCATCGCGCGTACCTTCTCTTCCGTGGCACAATCTATCTGCGTTGCGTTTACTTGGCGTGGCAGAAGATCGAAGGTTGTGAGCCAATCCCTACAGCATAGGCTCGGGCTCTTGCAGGCCACCACAAGCAGTGTCTGCCGACTTGCAGTTTTGCCCATACGTACATCAACAGACAGCGTTCCATGCACTGGTATGGTTCCACGTATGCAGTTGAGCTTTATCTCTGTCTGTGAAAGCACTGGCAAAGCTCCTTGGTGCTGCAGGTAGGTGTCCTTCGATATTATGGAAACGGGAGAACCTGAGTCCAACTCCATTTCCAATGGCACTCCGTTGACAATGAATGTCATTGTAATTGGCTTCAAGGGTGACTGCGTCTGCAGAGAGTGCAGGTTGTACTCAGGTGGCTTGTCAGTGGACTGCACCGTGTTCACCTGAGAACCCCGGTGCTGCTTCCCCTTGTCAGCACTGGACAAACAGCAGCTCGCCAAATGACCTACTTTGTCGCACTTGTAGCACTTGGTGTTGATATGCTTGCATTCTGGAGGCCTGT
>JALIZH010020026.1:0-52939 GCA_030522465.1 Rhipicephalus appendiculatus
TGTTCACTCGGTGTGATTCTGCTGTTTATCACATCCCGTCAATCATGTGAAAGAGTATACATTCGGGCAGACGGGGTGATGCGTAAGCATAGTCTGGCTATAAGGAAAAAAATTGTGGTCATTTGGATTTGCACTGTAGGACGTGTGGCTGTACTGCCGGTTTGAGAATGTATCAGTCATTGCAAAGGCACGTGAAAAATACTGAAAGGGAGACTATTGAAGCGTAGTTTGTAAGGCCATACAATGACAAATGCATAAGCGTGCCATCAATCTCACTTTCGGACAGAGATTTAGTCTTCTTAAATAGCTGTTTAATTGTTGTGGTAACACTTTACAAAGGTATTTACTTTTTCTTTTGTTAACCTTTTCCATGAGGTTGTAGTTGCTATGCACTCTGTACGCCTGTTTTGTTTCCCATATGACGATAAGTAATGTTTCCATAAGTTTTCAAGTTTGTGACTCTCTTGGCGATGTGGTTCATTGTTGTTGCTTATTTGTCTCTGGTTCAGAGGATTTCAGGATTGTTTTTTTGTTTTGTTTGGTTGCCATTGCCTTTACAATTTTTTACAGTACATTTTCATGTTTATTCGCGTCATCGTAGACTCCTCGGCGGAATGAACAGATAAAAAGAAAAGTAAAGATATGGTTAGTAGGGTATAACAAGGGTATAGAAAACGGTAGTGAGGATGAGTAATTTGAGGGTGAGCAGGAAGGAAGGGTAGAGAGGAGAGGGCATAGTTGGTATGCGGCGCACAAAGCGCCATAGATAGCGATGGATCACACAGTATAGCAATCCTCTTTGTTATAGCTATACTGTGAATCGCCTTTGTGAAAACAGTATGGTTAGCCAACGTACCGGCGATAAAAAACTACTTATTTCAAAGTGGTCGCCAGTTCATAAAGGCGGCGATGACCGTGATATCTATTCGTAGCTTTTGTAAATGCTGCTCTAACATTCACTCATGCACACTGTCTCAAGCGCGTCTCGAGGCACGCGAACCGTGTGTTCACTTCGTACCGTGCGGCATTCACGTGACTAAAGAAGGCAAACTAATAGTTGGCATCCAGCCACGTCACTGAAACAGCCACGCTTGGAGCACCCAAAATGGCAGGGACGTGAACTCTGATATCCACGTTAGTATAGTACAGTGGTCAACACACACGTCTAGAACGACGGAGCATCGCGGTTGAAACAGCCCGAGCGACATCTACAGTTCGGAAACGGGTGACTGCTGAGCATGCTGTCAATGTGCCTGCCCTTCAGTTTGCATTTATCATCGCGTGCACGATAACTGCTTTGGCCGTCAGAAGCGCTGTCAACTGTATAGCGCTGAAAAAAAAAATCGAGTGCAATCAGATGGATCGGGGCCTGTAATACTGTGAACTTCACGGTTCGTGGTGCCACATATCGAGAACGGTTCGCTTCGTTTATTTTGCTCTTTTTTCTTTGTTTCTTCATTTTGCGTCATACGGTTCAGAGCGCTTACGAAGGCCAAAGCGATTGTTGGATGCGCGGAGATAAACGGTGATCAATAATGGAAGGGACTCCCGTCATTGGCGCCACCCATGCGCAGATTTGGCTTATTTACGACTGCAGATGTCGCTCGTGCAGTCCTGAGTGCGACGCTCCGTCGTTTTAGACATGAGCGTTGACTACTGTACAATGTCGCCGTTTGTGAAAGGGAGCACGCGAGTACATGGCCTGCGCTCTGTAGCGGCTGCCTACAGCACCATCAACCGACAGCTAAAGAAAACGCGTCCGGTTTTTGCCGGCACCGCCCGCTGCGATACCGGAGCGGGAGCGCAATTTAGCAACGCTTGTCCAACGGCCCTGATTCGTTATATTGTTTGCCAATAGATGACGCCGAAAACTGACGAGCTTTTTTTAGCAATCGGTTGATGGTGCTGTAGGCAGCCGCCGCAACAAGCAGGCCGTGCGCTCGCGTGTTCCTCTTCATATAGGACGACAGTGTACGTACATCGTGCATCAGTACCTCGCATGCTCGTTCCTTCGTTATTCATGCAAAGAGGCACAATTAAGTTCGAGCTAAATCGTTATCGCACAAGAGCACATCAATCGCCACGCGCTTGTAGTGCCTTGAGGTCATTTAAGGCACCATGCCAGTATATATGACGCCACGTGCAAGCTATAAATAGCGCCGTTAGCTTTCCCCGTCCTCCACTGATGCGCCCACAGTAATCAACGATTACAGACCATTTGCCTTGTGCTTCGTAGAGCTCATTACCAGGAGCCAGCAACCGATGGCTACCAAGTGTGCTAGAAGTACCAAACATACACACACAACGCATTTCCGCTCCACATTTACAAGTCTAGTTTCGTCATCCGTCCTGCATGAACTATACGACTATGCAGTTACTTACACGGTGCTACACGCTGACGCTAGAATATCGATGTGTGGAATGTGGTGCCGTGGCTAATGTACTTTATATTTATCTATTTACGGATACTACTGGCTAGTTGGCTGGTACGAATTGGTCAAAAGCAGCACTTAAACAATTTGTAAAATACAAAAGAGTAATAAAACGCTTGAAAAAAAGACAAACTTCATCAGCGAACTTAAGTTAACAAAAACATAAGGGAAATATTTGTTCATACATCGATCAAATTATGCAACACCATATGCGAACGTAAGCGAACAAAAACGCACAGCCGTTTATGAGCGAAAGATTTTGTCCATACACTGATCAAATAATACAAAACTAAGAGTGCAACGTTAACGAACGAGATCAAAGACGCCCATAAATGTTTAAGCGCGCATACATGCGTCCAACTTTTAATGTCATTTTAGGTTATGTTCAACTTTTTTTTCTTTTTTGCATTGCTGCTCTCTCGCGTAATAGCGACGATTCATTCCATTTTTAATGGTTATTGGGAGGGAGGAAAATGCATAAGCTTTTACGTGCAACTGAGGTGTAACGAAAGTACGATATTTACTTATTCGCAATGTTCTACCTCGAGGGCTATTCGATAGTTTTCCTGTTTTCTTCAGGTTAACCTCCCTGCCTTTCACTTAACCTCTCTCTCTCTTTCCTGCTGATGTTGAATTTGCTGTTATAAAAGAAGGTGAATATACGTTAACTTTGCTATGTGCCTTCATTCTGCGAGCGGGGGGAATGTTCAGGAGAGCAATGATTTCGGAAACAGAATCTGTACGGGAGTATCGCGCTAATAGAAATGTTGCTCCAGGACGTTGAACCCTTTGCAGTCTATGAATCAACCTACGAACGATAGGGGTGTCACGTTACGCTGACATTCTCTAGCTTGGACCAAACGTGGGTTAATTGAGCTGTCAGTTTTGAATGACTTGGTATTGGAGCTTTTTCACGGTATGATGTTATGGGTGTGACGCTGAGAACGCGGCATACTTGGGGGCGTAATCAAACAGGGGATGAAAATGGCATTAGTTTCCAATGCTTGCTACCAGAAACAAACAGGGGATGACAAGGGCATTAGTTTCCAATGCTTGCTACCAGAAACAAACAGGGGATGAAAATGGCATTAGTTTCCAATGCTTGCTGCCAGAAACAAACAGGGGATGACAAGGGCATTAGTTTCCAATGCTTGCTACCAGAAACAAACAGGGGATGAAAATGGCATTAGTTTCCAATGCTTGCTACCAGAAACAATGTAAAACGATATAAATAAACGTAATACGTCAAGATACATTGTCTTATTGCAGTTACAAGTGAAGAAAATCCGTTCATGTTCCTCGGTATGCATCGATGACAGAAACATAAAGCAAGTTGCTTACAAAATCAGGGTGTTTTACTCACTTTCAGGTGCCTCGCTTTCTTGGCGGGGAAGTTCATGGCTTCGCAGTGCGCCTTATTGAATGCCTTGCGATCCACGGGACACTGCCCACTGTCAGAGCGGCAGGCGGATTCGTAGCAGTGCTCGCACAAAAAGTGCGAGCATGGCAGTTTCATTGTCGTCTTCGGAATTATTCCGCAAACACAGCATACGCGCGAATTCGACACCTCGTTGACGAGCCGCGTTGGTCTCCAGTTCAGGCCGGCGACTGGGTGGTCGCAAAAATAGTACAGCTTCATTCCTGCCTGACGCAGCATGAATGCTTTTCAGGACTGAGTCAACGTCCGCAGAAGAAGCGAGTGAGGCTCGGCTAAGGCTTTGTACAGCTTCGCACACGCCGCCACGCCGTCTAAAAACTGGTGGCGAAAGCAAGAAATACAGGTATGTTAAGATTTGGTTCTTGTCACGTGTATACAGCCGCTGCGGAATGATTGAATCATTCATAGATACTTGGCTTCGCGTCATTGCGTCGTGTAAAGGCGAAGTATTGATATGAAACGGGAAGACCCTGCGCACTAGGAGCTGTTTAAACGGCCTGAACGACGGTAGCTGACATGCGTTAATCTCATAGATGTTACAAACGACTCATAAGGACAGTTTACCGAGGGTAAGTTGAGTTATAATAATATCTGAGGTTTTACGTCCCAAATGACGATATAATTATGAAACACGCCGTGTGACGGGCTCCGGAAATTTCGGCCATCTAGTGTTCTTTACGGGCACTCACATCGCTTGGTACATGGGCTTATAGCATTTCGCCTCCATCGAACTTCGACCGCTATGGCGGTATCGAACCCGCGACCTTCGGGTCAGCAGCCGAGCACCATAACCACTGTTCCACCGCTGCGCACGATGGTAAGTTTAGTGTCTACAACCAGATGGGTAACGTGGCCGTGCAAGACAAAGAGTTACGTGAATCGAGGAAATGAAGATATTTTGAGGTATAAAATGGAAATGAGCTCGCGCAGGACAGACTGTCTTGGAGATTATTGCGACGGCCAGCATGCAAGCTGTGAAGGATAACACAGCAATAGTACCATCAATTTCAATGACAATGTAAGGGTGGCAGAGAAAGTCTACTGTGAACTGTATGATTCATCACAGTGCGAGTAATATATGGAAAGGAAATGAAGGTACCAAAATTCTCTACATAATTCTTGGCTCAAATTAAACCTACATTATTGAAATATTTCACGCGTATTGTTCGTAAACATGGGGCTTATGCTGTAGCCGGCGTTTCATGGCTGCCACCTTGAAGAAGACAAGTCCACTTGTCGAAATGACGGCTCCAGCACACACCCGCTGTTTACGGTTTTTATCGCAAGTTCACATCTTCCCCTTCCAACCTTATCTATGGAGGATGTTTCAAAGTTATGCATAGCTCTCTCTCTCCGCGAGCCATCGGTAATCTTATATTTGAATACTGCGCCATCATTTGGTTTGCAACTGTGAATGTGTTACCAATGCCCACTCCATGAAGAAGGCCCTTCCTAGTGATCTCCAACCCACTCTGTCCTGCTCGAGCTCAGCCCATTTTGTACTTCCTAATTTCTTGATTTCGCCTATTCAATGGACTGTTTTCTTGCTCCATCGCATTACCGAGCTCCTCTTACAAATTCCGACACTGAACTTGCCATCGTCCGCCGCAGTGGAACAGTGGTTATGGTGCTCGGGTGCTGACCCGAAGGTCACGCGTTTGATCCCGGCCGCGGCGGTCGCATTTCGATGGAGGCGAAATGCTAGAGGCCCGTGTATCATGCGATCTGAGTGCGCGTTAAATCACACCAGAGAGTCGAACTTTCCGGAGCCCTTCACTGCGGCGTCTTTCATAATCACATCGTGGTTCTGGAACGAAAACCCCAGGTATAAATGTTACTGAACTTGTCATCGATCATCTGTACTTATCAATCGTTTTTACCAGGTCTCAAATGAATGCATGGCAGCTTGCATCGATCAAGCGTTTCAATCCTTCCTAGTGTGCAAGGTCTTTCCCGTTCCTAACAGTACTTCGCATTCACTCTACTAAATGACGTGAAAACAAGCAGCAACAATGAATGATATTTCGGTGGAGGCGAAATGGTAGACGCCCTTGTACTGAGCGATGTCAGTCCACGTTAAAAAACACCAGATGGTCAAAATTTCCGGAGCCGTCCACTACGGCGTCCCTCACAATCATATCGTGCTTTTGTGACGTAAAACCCGAGATACTACTAACAATGAATGATTCACACATTTCGCTATGGCTGTGTACACGTGACAAAGAAGCACATCGTAACATATTTGCATTTCTTGCTGTCGCCACCAGTTTTCAAGCGACGTGTGCGTCGCTATAGCAAGCCTTAGCCGATTGTCACTCACTTCTGCGGACGTGGACTCGAGGCTGAAACACAGTCATGCCGCAGCAGGAAGGAAAGATTCCGTACTATTTTTGCGACCACCCAGTCGCCGGCGTGAACTGGAGACCAACGCGGCTTGTCGACGAGGTGTCTAAGGTGCGTGTATGCGGTGTGTGCGCAGTAATTCCGAGGAAGACAGTAAAATTGCCATGCTCGCACTTTTTGTGCGAATACTGCTTCGCATCCGCCTCCAAGCCTGACAGTAGGCAGTGTCCCTTGGATCGCATCCCATTCAACGAAGCGGCCTGCACAACCATGAAGTTCCCATCCAAGATAAAAAACTACCTGAAAGTGAGTAAGATAATCGGTTTTTGTAAGCAGCTTCCTTTGAGTGTGATCGATGCGTACAGAGGAACACGAACCGATTTCCTTCGGGTGGAACTGCAATATGGCAATGCAGCTTGACGCAATATTAAGACCTGACAGACAATGATGCCAAGGAAAGACAATGATGCTTTCTAGTGCATTGGACGCGTTATGCGAAGGTCGCCCGTTCGGCCCCTGCCAGCGGCACGTTATCTATTCGTCTACCTTTTGTTCTTCACATTTACATTACAATTACAACTAATTGCATCCCCTATGCTTTCCTTGGCATGATTGTCTATTAGTTCTCATTAATATTGTGTTTAGCAAAGACAAACGAGCATTTAAATTTCCACTTCAATCCTTCAATGTAGCTTGACGTATTACGTTTAGTTTGATCGTTTTCCATTTTTCCATGCAGGAATCATTTGCCACTAATGCCCTCTTCATCCATTGATCGATTACGCTACCAAGGACCTCGAATTCCCAGTCATACCCTGACGCCATACAATGAAAAAGCTCCTATATGCACTGGTTCAAAACTGACAGCTTATTTAACCCACTTTCGGTCCAAGCTAGAGCATGCCATCGTGACGGGGGACCCTTATCGGTCATCGTTGATTCATAGACTAGATATATAGTTCAACGTCGAGGAGCGAGATTTCTGCGAGCTCGATACTCTCGTACATATTCTGTTCCCGAAATTCTTGCTTTCCTTAACTTTTCCACGCTCGCTCAACTAAGGCGCATAGCAGCGCTAACGTTTATTCACCTTTTCTTTTTTTCTAACAGCTAATTCAGCATGAGCAGTAAAAATATTTGATAGCACCAGAATGTAGAACGTTGCGAAAAAGTAAATATGGTACTTTCCTAACACCTCAAATACACATCAACACTTTTGTGCTTTTCTGGATCTCAAAAACCTGAAAAATTGAATGAATCGCCGCTAATAACGCCAGAAAGCAGCGGTGCAAAAGATCTTGCAAATAAGTTAAAATTACATTACAAGCTGCTCGAATGCATGCGCGCGTACCCTTTTATGGGTGCCTTTGATCTCGCTCGTCAACATTGCATTGTTAGCTTTCTATTATTTGATCACTGTATCTACAGTATGGTCCACTGTCAGAGTGAACACGCGAACTCGTGGCCGGCGGGGCGCGCAGCGCTAACTGGCGGCGAGATTTGTACATTCGGCGCATGCGCATAGAATCGTAAGGGCGGCGCGCGCCCAGTTTCATCTGCTACTTATCCGCCTGTGCGTAAAAGAGTTGGAAAGCGCTTGCATGGTTTTGCGGTGCAATTTATCTAGCTGTAACTCTGCCTGCTGCTGGTCGGATTTCCAGAGCACAAAAAATATATGGTTTTATTTATTGCCGCAGTATGTTGCAAGCTCTCACAGTCAAGCCCGACGTTTTTTCACATACTGCTCGCTGCAACTGACCGCTTTTGATAAGAGATAAGGCTATTGAAGTCCCATGCAGCAAACATTCTAAGCTGGCCTTTGCAACCATGAAATATCGGCTTATTGAAGAAGGGGAAGGCCGAGTCGGTATCAGTTGATATACAGTGCGAAAACAAAAGGCGCCAAGGGTCGTGGCTCGCTGTCGCAAGCCGCGTGCATGGGCAGAGAAGTATAGCAGACAACGCGGGGTATGCACCAGATTGATGAAGCAATGCGCATGCGCCGCATTTCAATATTTTGCCAGCAGTTAGCGCTCCGCGGACCGCCGGCCACGGATACGCGTGTCCCCTCTAACAGTGGACCGTACTGTACACTGTCAATTTTTATGAAAGGGAACACACGAGCGCGTGGCCTGCGCGCTCGGGCGGCTGCTTGCAACGCGTTCAAGCGGGAGCGAGAGCAACCACAGCCTCTTTTCGCCTCGTCTAGTGGCGAGCAAAACAACCAGTCATTGGTGATATGGAACCGGCAGCATGATTGCAACCCCCTCCCCCTTCAAGGCGATTACGCAAGAGGCCGCGCCTGTCACATTTTTGATGATGCGTGCCCAGTCGGACTACATGTATTTATTCCTTTCCGAACTATCGACACGACAGTCATTAGTTCGGCCCCTTCGCGGTCGTTAGTTCAGCGCCTGTCCTGTCGTTCATCTCATGTCTTCGCCTTTTTGTGCTGCCTTTTACTATGAAACTGAACCAACTAGCAATGTTTTGCACGCTATTGTTATCTTCACATCTGTCGAATGTAAACAAATGGTCAAATAGACAAGTGCCACGCATCACGTGAAAGCAATACGCGGTTCAATAGTGCATTTCCGGCAGCTTGTCTATCTCCGTGCCCCTCTTATGCCGTTAAGCAACGTTACTCAGAATTCGTCACTGTCTGTAACCTAGCGTAGCATGGCCGGGGCGTTTTCTGCTTCCTGCTGCGTTAGATTTCAGCATTAAGAAAGGGAAAAAACACAACCACCCGTTTGTAGCACGAACGGGTGGTCCCTTTCTTAACCCTTCCGCCACCTTGCGGGATTCCGCAGAACTCATTTGCAATTTCAGCATTGTTTGAATCGTGGCCACAAAAGTCTAAGACAGATATTTCGTATTACGTGGGATCGTTATCCATTCCGACAGCATGATATAATTTCTGACACCTTACATATTTGCCGTATATGCTACTTACGTTGAGGTATATATTTCTCAAATACCTATGAATCACTGTCTTCAGTGTGACCTGAGCCACCGCACTGTATTTCCTCATCGATTAAGGGTCTTTTCAGCTAGACGATAAATATTAAATGCGAAGCATTTCTTAGCGAACTTCGGCGACTTTGAGCGTATCTATCTATCTATCTAGCCATCTAGCCGCCTACGACTTTGTGCTCCCCTGGCCGTATCGTAAATGGAATTTATACCAAATTTGGTATGGCATAACACGACTGTATGACGAACGTAAATGGCTGGTCATATTGCCACGCGCGTTTCTTATTTTCACTTTACTCTATTCGGTTCTTCGCCCTCAAAGTCTGTCAGCAATGCTCAGCGCAAACCGCGCCTGACTGTTCTAGAAGCTTCGCGATTACTGTAGATCGTTTTGTTAAGATTGCGCGCAAGACGCGAACACTCGAGCTTATTCCAGAGCTTGTGCGACAACGAGTGATAAGACTGGAATATTCTATGACGCACGTATAAATGCCGACGCGCTTCACCGCTTGCCAGTTGATCGACGGCCGACGCTCTGCTCGCCGCTATCAGTGCCAGCGTGTATTGCTGTAATCTTACTTTCTGTTTACCGGCCACAAGTTCGGCCTAATAAACAGTTTCATCTTGGACACGTCGCCTGCTGCCTTCGTCGACGTCACACCCACGTGACAATATCATGAAAATCATGACTAACTTGTCATGAAAAGTATGATTTACATGCCACGCTCATGGCGCGCTCGCGGCCGTTTCGTTAGCTTGATATACACCAAATTTGGTATTGAGTGACATGACTGTATGACGAACATAAATGACAAGTGGTAATATGAAAATCATGACTTCATGAGCGACATGACTTGCATTCCACGCTCATAGCGTGCTCGCGGCCGTTTCGTTAGCTTGATATACACCAAATTTGGTATTGAAAGACATGACTGTATGACGAACATAAATGACAAGTGGTAATATGGCTATCATGACATGTCATGAGCGACATGACTTGTATGCCACGCTCATGGCGTGCTCGCGGCCGTTTCGTTAGCTTGATATACACCAAATTTGGTATTGAGTGACATAACTCTATGACGAACATAAATGACAAGGGGTAATATGGAAATCATGACTTGTCATGTGCGACATGACTTGCATGCCACGCTCATGGCATGCTCGCGGCCGTTTCGTTAGCTTGAGATACACCAAATTTGGTATTGAGTGACATGACTGTATGACGAACATAAATGACAAGTGGTAATACGGAAATCATGACTTGTCATGTGCGACATGACTTGCACGCCACGCTCATGGCGTGCTCGCGGCCGTTTCGTTAGCTTGAGATACACGAAATTTGGTATTGAGTGACATGACTGTATGACGAACATAAATGTCAAGTCGTAATATAGAAAACATGACTTGTCATGCGCGACATGACTTCATTCCACGCTCATGGCGCGCTCGCGGCCGTTTCGTTAGCTTAATATACACCAAATTTGGCATTGAGTGACGTGACTGTATGACGAACATAAGTGGCAGGTTGTAACATGGAAATCTTGGCATGCATGTCATCTGCAATGCCATTTACATGCCACGCTCATGGTGCGCTTGCGTCCAGTTCACTAGCTTGACATACACCAAAATTGGTGTATCGTGACGTGACTGTATGACGAACACAAATGACAGGTCGTAACATGTAATACATGCCATGCAAATTATGTAAAGCATGATTTGCTCCTTCCTGGCTGCTTCGCATTACATCGATTCCCACAGTGCGTGGGATCTGCCGGCTTTTTTTCTGTGGTATCTTTTTCCTTCGTAAGCTCTTCGTTGTGTAAGAAAAAGAAAAAAAAAAGAAATCGGGGCATGTGAAGCTTCGTGTGCATGCCTGCCCTGCCACTTTTCTTTCTTTCTTACATTCTTTCTTTTGTTGGTCTCTTTCTGTAAAATTGCGCAATGCTCGCCTCCAATTTTTTAATTCCGAGATGCCCGGATTTCGACACTGATACACGTGCTCAGCAGCGAAACGCTTCGTTTGCTACAGGGTTCAAAAAGTCATGTGTTCATATCATGCGTGTGTGTGTCGTTTCTTTCTTTGTGGTGCGTCTTTGCGTTTGCGCTGTAAATGTACAGGCGCTCTCAGAATAATTCGGAACGCCGAACACGCAGCCGCTCGCTGGCGGAGCACACCGGCGGATAAATACACGCAAGGTCTGCGCATGCGCGGTCTCCCTAGCCAGCAAGTTTATTTCCCTAGCGCATCTAGAGTGGCGCTGTCTTGATCCAAATGGGTAGCGCTAGGTGCTCTTCAGGGATACGACAACGAGGGCTGGACGGATAGGGACCTGTAGCATGCCGCGCTCCGTAATTCATAAATATGAAGACTTGTCGATTCCTAGCGGCATGTCCTCGCGCTTATCTGCATTCATTCTTGGAGACTACGTGCGAGTAAGGCGGCATGGCTAGAACGGCATCGCTGCTTTCTTTAAACCGCGTTGGTCTGTTTTGCGAAGTATAAGTTCTTGCTTTATCTCCCGATCCGTGTTTACTGCTAGCTAGGTTATACGAGGATGATTTCTACTATTACACGACCACTCTCCTTACAGGTGTGTCTGCGATAGCGCCAATAAAACATTTTACAAAATGAAGTAAGGCGGCATGTCTGTCGAAGCAAATTTCACGCAAATGGACCGAGTTCGTGCGTGCTCTAATAGGCTCCGCACGAGTCCACAATTTTTTTCATTCGCTCACCACATTTCGTGGTTCGCCTGTATTTGTGCACCAATCAATTACAGAATGTGGGCGCTTGGTTACGAGCATTTTTACATTTCAATCGTGTCTCATCATTTCTTGCTACATACATTCATTGTATTTTGCTCAGAGGCAGTGTACAATGCTAGTCAACGATATGCTGTGAAGGGTAAACGCAAAATAAATAGCATCATACTAGATATATATTTATAACAGGAAGAACAATAGATTTATTTTTCCATACAAAAAAAAAGAATTGAAACGTAACTGGTTTCGCCGATATGCTCATGGTTGCATCACACAAAAACGCCACCCTTTGCCAGCGCTAGTCCCGGTCACCTCCCGTAAATACTCTAAGGAAATGATGAATACGGCTCAACGTAAGAAAGGCAGAAAAGAAAACACCGATGCACACGAACACGCACGCACGATGCCTTATACTCCAACGTGATGCATACTCACACAGAGCTAGCCACACACACCAACCTCCCAGCCCCCCCTTATCAAAGCGCTAAGGAGCACCTAGCGCTACCGTTTTGTAGCAACGCAACGCAAATATACTTGCACTAGGGAGCAATGCTTTTTTTCTAGGGAGACCGCGCACGCGCAGACCATCGTACTACTTTTTCTGCGGGCACGCTGCGCTGGCGAGCGGCTGCGTGTCGGACGTTCCGAATTATTCTGAGAGCGCCTGTACATCTAGGTTAATATCCAGGTCACAATTAAACGTGAGACGTGAAATGACCAGCGACCTTGATAAAAGATCTGGCCACCAAATCGGAAACGGCAAATCGTTGTGAAGCTGACGATCGAGAGAACATCAATTGTAGGAAAACGGGGCCTGTGAACACGAATCTAACCAGGTCACTTTCGAGGACCACATTTCTGTATTCTCGCTGGCGTCGGGCTGTTTGCTTACGACGTCACCACCGCCATCATCAAATCTGCCACTAACAAAGTGCTTCGCTGAAAAACGCTTTGTATGTACGTGTGGGTAATGTCATATTGTAATGTGCACGCAGACGCCTGTTTCCACCACGAGTGAACGAAGCTGATGCAACTGCTTAAGCATGCTGAAAAAAAGACAAAAAAATTCTGTATCACTTTATACAGTATCAAATATATTGATGGCCTTTTACATGCGTGTTACTTCTGGCAAGAAATGCATACCGGGCATTTTAACTACGGCATGTGTCAACCAGCACGTGTCCTGAGATGTTGTAGCCGGTATTTTTACCGTACGGACAGCTCGAGCGCAGGTGTAAACTAAAATTAACAGCAAATGTGCCACTTTGCACTTAGCATGTCTCAACAAACAGGAATTAACCATATAGCTCTAAATGGCCGAAAATGACATGTCGATGTGGACTGTGAGCAACAAATTTAACAAGGCGATATGTTGGGCGAGTTAGTTTTTAGCTTCCATATTTTACAGCGCGAGAAGACACCACAGAAAGGAAGGCACACAAGACACACGGAGCGCTGACTGACAACTGATATTTTATTGAAACCAGCGAGTCTTTTTGTACCGCTGGTGGCAAGGAGAAACGTGCAAGAAACATGCGCAGATTGAACATTAGTGCCGGCAGAACACAAACATGCGTCAAATTTCACAGTCAAGATATTTGATTTCTTTTTGGGATAATGCTACTGAGGGTGCGCTTATACACATATCTTGCAACTTTGCTATTACATGTGCTTCCTGTATTTCTCTTGTTAGAGCATCACGATGCTTCCCTATCACATTACAATCTCTGTACATCGGTTCACAAGGTTCGCTGTGATTTTCCTCAGATCGACAATCTCTGCAGTGTTTGGCCACATGACCACAAGTGGCTACGCGTGCGACATTGTCATGGTGCTCTTTCAGTCTTTGGTTTATGCATCGTCCGGTTTGTCCCACGTACTGTTTCCCACACAACAACGGCAAGGAATAAATTACACCTTTCTTGCACTCGACAAACTGCTTGACATGTCTGACTGAACATCTATGTGATTCACCATTCCTACGGTTAACCTTTTTGCACATGCCAGCCAATTTTTTGGGGGGCCGAGAAGACGGCTTCCGCACCCGCACGCTTCCCAATTATTTTGAGGTTGTGTGATACTTGATGAAGGTAGGGCATGGCAACAACTTTTTTCCTTTTTTCTCTTGGTGGGACTGACTCACTGACATCTCGAGTTCTAAGGCTATATTTGAGTTTCTGCGCAACAGCGACCATAAGCTCGGAAGGGTAGCCAGCTTTCGTGAGGCGACTGGTTTGTTCCTGAAGGCTTCGTTCCATGGTGTGTTCACAACACTTCTTTCAAACATTATTAAAAACAGAATGAACAATGGCTCTTTTAACTGGTTTTGAATGGGCGGAAGCGTAAGGAAGGATGGGTTTTTGAGCTCGGGGCTCGTAAGACCAGCATACATGTGAGGGTGTGAAGTGCAGTGAAAGGTCTAAAAATCTAATGGTGTCATGAACTGGTGTTTCATGTGTTAGAACCAAGGGTTGAAGGTGCTCAAGAAAGATGGGGTGAACATTTGAAAACAGTTCCTCCAAGTTGAGGTTGTCACAGTGTAAAATAACAAAATAATCGTCAACAAACCTAAAAGTCCGGCACACCTAGCTTTTCTAAATGGCCTTGCAACCTTTTATCACGTATGGCCAGAAACATATCGCTGAGAATCGGCGCTAAACACGAGCCGATGCATATCCCATCTTTTTGGGTGTATACTTCCCCCTCCCATTCCGCGCACGTGGAAGAAAGATAAAATTCTAAAAGTTCAAGGAAGGCACTTGCAGAAATTCCACATTCGTTTTGAAAGGCTACGATACCATGCTTATCTATGTAGTCGCTGACTGCCGACATTATTTCAGCTTTGCGGAATAGTGTAATATAAATCTTTGACATCGATTGAAAACCCGTACAGCTCCTTGTTGTGGTTCTGATTTAAAAACGCGATTACTTTTTTCTGAATTTTTTATTCTAAATGGATCATCAATTGGCAAAACACTTAGTGTTTGTTGGATAGACTTAGCAACATGTTTCTGCCAAGTCCCTGTCTCAGAAACTATTGCACGAAATGGCCAGTTGGGCTTGTGGGTTTTCACAGTGAAAAACATTTCTAGGCTACCCTTGTTACTGCTCTCAATGATACACCCCAGCTTGTTCAAGTTCAACTTTTTCGCTAGCCTTTTTGCCTTATTCTTAATTCCTGCGACATGAATATCAGGGCGCTTATTAAATACAGCACGTACACTCTCCAAAGCCTTAGACATATACACGTCTCTATTCAAAACTACGAACCCTCCGTCTTTATCGCCGGACAGGAGGGACAGTGAATGCTCTTTTAGCCAAGTCAGTCTTGAACAAAGGGAGCTTCCTTCCTGATTGTCTGTACCTACGTAAAACGTCCACACCGTCAGAGATGCAACGGTCTACTTCAGTGCCTTCCACACTCCGAGAAACATGTCTCACCATGGCCAAGAGCTCCGGTCTGGAGGTCCTGGGTTCCACGGCGAACTTGGGCCCACGGCTGAGGACTTGTCTGATGCCTTGCGGGAGGGAGACGCCCTCCATGACGTGTATCTGTTGTCCAGTCACTGGAGTCTTCTTAGGGAGGAGCGCACGAAGCAGTGGAAGCGTCTGCTGCCAAAGGAATTCGGTAGTCCGATCAGACTCGCTGGTTTCAATAAAATATCAGTTGTCAGTCAGCGCTCCGTGTGTCTTGTGTGCCTTCCTTTCTGTGGTGTCTTCTCGCGCTGTAAAATATGGAAGCTAAAAAACCAACTCGCCCAACATATCGCCTTGTGGAACTTCATTTCCAGTACAAAGGGCTCTCTTCTTCACGACCTTCATCCTCTTCAAGCGGTTCCGTTAGTCGCCGTGGCAGCATGCAAAGCACGCTCACTCGGTTTTTGCATTTGCAAAAATATTCTCCCACCTGACGTTCTGGCGCTCTTTGGGGGGCGTGCCACCTTCAGCTAGCCACGGAAAAAGACTGCAAGCTTCTCCGGTCTGAATGGCTTCAGCATGTGCGAGCACTCAAGGAACCCCTAAAAATCCTGGTGCGCTTCCGCGTGGGACCAGAATATTCGAAGATACAGTGGCACCAGTTATCACGGTGCATTGATCGGACTACCGAATTCCTTTGGCAGCAGACGCTTCCACTGCTTCGTGCGCTCCTCCCTAAGAAGACTCCAGCGACTGGACAACAGATACACGTCATGGAGGGCGTCTCCCTCCCGCAAGGCATCAGACAAGTCCTCAGCCGTGGGCCCAAGTTCGCCGTGGAACCCAGGACCTCCAGACCGGAGCTCTTGGCCATGGTGAGACATGTTTCTCGGAGTGTGGAAGGTACTGAAGTAGACCGTTGCATCTCTGACGGTGTGGACGTTTTAAGTAGGTACAGACAATCAGGAAGGAAGCTCCCTTTGTTCAATACTGTGACTTGGCTAAAAGAGCATTCACTGTCCCTCCTGTCCACCGATAAAGACGGAGGGTTCGTAGTTTTGAATAGAGACGTGTATATGTCTAAGGCTTTGGAGAGTGTACGTGCTGTATTTAATAAGCGCCCTGATATTCATGTCGCAGGAATTAAGAATAAGGCAAAAAGGCTAGCGAAAAAGTTGAACTTGAACAAGCTGGGGTGTATCATTGAGAGCAGTAACAAGGGTAGCCTAGAAATGTTTTTCACTGTGAAAACCCACAAGCCCAACTGGCCATTTCGTGCAATAGTTTCTGAGACAGGGACTTGGCAGAAACATGTTGCTAAGTATATCCAAGAAACACTAAGTGTTTTGCCAATTGATGATCCATTTAGAATAAAAAATTCAGAAAAAGTAATCGCGTTTTTAAATCAGAACCACAACAAGGGGCTGTACGGGTTTTCAATCGATGTCAAAGATTTATATTACACTATTCCGCAAAGCTGAAATAATGTCGGCAGTCAGCGACCACATAGATAAGCATGGTATCGTAGCCTTTCAAAACGAATGTGGAATTTCTGCAAGTGCCTTCCTTGAACTTTTAGAATTTTATCTTTCTTCCACGTGCGCGGAATGGGAGGGGGGAATTATACACCCAAAAAGATGGGATATGCATCGGCTCGTGTTTAGCGCCGATTCTCAGCGATATGTTTCTGACCATACGTGATAAAAGGTTGCAAGGCCATTTAGAAAAGCTAGGTGTGTGCCGGACTTTTAGGTTTGTTGACGATTATTTTGTTATCTTACACTGTGACAACCTCAACTCTGAGGAACTGTTTTCAAATGTAGAAGCGAATAGTTGCACTAGACCTTACACCATGTTATGACTGAGTGGTCGAAGATGTGGAGTGGGGTGGGGGGTTGAAGGTGGCCCACCCACTGCAAAGGGCTGTGTTATAATTTATCAACCGGAACATCAACAACGTGTCGGTCTACGTAGGTGGGCCTATAGCCTTACCAATGCGCAGCGCAAACTTCGAAACTGTAATTGCTATAGGCGCCTTAAGAGGGCTTACAACTACCCTTGGCACGCACACTGGCGTCTCTACTCTGAGAGTCCTACTGATGTGTCAACCAAAAAGCGAAGCATGGCAAACCAATGAAAACGCGATTTGAAATGCTGCTTGATAACCCTTGCATGAGCCGCTCTTAAAGGTTAAGCTCACGCTTCTTCCATTTTTTTTCATTATTCAAGCGATGGTTATGGAAAAACGGCAAGGTCATGTTGATAACCCACTTTTTAGGTGTCTAAGATCATCCCTCAATAGTAATGGTATCTGCTTTCCTAGAAACGGACTTTGATAATGGAAGTTGCGGCAGTTTCATTTTCCTTTAACTTGGAGGTATAAGTCCTTTGCTAGAAACAATTTAACAAACTGCGACCAATTCATCTTTTTTGGGGGGGGAACCTAGATAATGTTACGTCTAGCAGTATCTGTTGAAGCTGTTGCGCAATCGCCTGTGTAAAAGAGAGCCACCTATCATGGTATTCAATTCACATTTCTTAATATACAGAAGTTTGCGACCATTCATGTTCTCTTCAAAGGCACCGGGTTGATCTCATAACCAATGTTCTGTTTTTTTCTGAAGGTGCACTGCTGGAATGAAACAGCAGGTTGCAAGTTCGTGGGCACCATGGCGGATCTTCTGCAGCACTATGAGAAGGATTGCGCCTTCCACTTCCTAATATGCAGGTCAGGACGCTACAAACTGCTGCGTGAAGACGCCGTAGGGCACTACTTGAGGGGGTTCGGCCACCGTGTTTCATCTGATGGCTCAGAGTACTCAGCCTCCTTGCAATTTTCCAACTGCCTCTTTTAACAAGCATCTTCCTTGTGCTGGCTCGCAGTACTCAGCCTCGCAAACTACAGCAATGGCTTGCGGCAACCATGTTTCTTCTGATGACTCGGAGCACACAGCCTCACAAACGACAGCAGTGGCTTCTGGAGACTTGAGCGTCGTGGAGGAACGCGAGAAGGCGCTTTCAAGAAACGTTTTTCCAAGCTGGTCAGCTGTCTGCACTTCAGGACCAGATGCTTGAGCTCACAAATCATGTCAGGAATCACGAAGCCTCTCTGCAGAAAATGGTTGGCGAAGAAAGACTGTCTGCGCGCAGTCTGATGGATGGGATGACCGCACTCATAACCACAGCGATTTCTGAAAGCTTGCCACAACAGCTAAAGTCGGGAAATTTCGCGGATGATGTCGCCACGTCGTCGGCCCTATCACTGGGCTCGGATGAGGCAGTCATACTTCGAAAGCTGGAACATTTCGCCAACGTCACGCTCAGCACTCTCGAAGAGTTACGCCAGAACGTGCTCCAATTCAGTCATCCTGCAGTAATTGCTCGTTGCGAGCCCGTGCTTCCTTCTCGCGATAGATTTCGTCGTTTGACTAAAGTGCAGACAACGAACCCTCTACTGGGTGCAGAAACACCTAGCGTTACCTATTCTCTGACACTTAAAAATGCGGATGTAATCTTTTCGACCGGGCAGGAGGACCACACGTTTGCTGAAGTGACCACGTGGCACATGAGAGACACTTACTTTGTGGTCACTGTCCGAAAACGTCCTGGTAAAGGCGCTGCGCTTTTAGCTTTAGAGATCGAGTTTAATGATTTGCGCGAAGGTTCTCAGTGGTTGCCTTCTGCACGGTCGGTTACCGCGGTACATCCAAAGGGAAAGAGCTGGAACCTGCGCGAAGCCCCTGCTGACACGTCATGTTCCTGCAAGCGCAGTCTTGATAAACTGCATCATGCTCACCGAACGTTCTTGACCGATATCAATGACTTGAAGGACTACTGCCAAGAGAAATTGATGAAATTTGAGATAAAGCTAATCACATAATCGAGTGAGCATTCTCAAAAATTGAGCTTCACATCATTGCCAAAACTAATCGTCGTGTGCTTCATCAGGTAGTCAAACGGCATCCTGTGTTCAAGATATCAACTGAGGGTCATTTTAATGGACATGTTTTTATCACTTGCTTGTCTATTTATTGCTTCTTATATGTTTATCAGTGTTTTTTTATCAAGTGGAGGTTGATGTTCCACTATAAGCCTACAAGAAATACGGAAACAAAAAGCAGGGCCCGTGGTAGTTCTAACTGAAACGTCATTGTTTCAATATGTTGTACACTTTCTCCGTGAAACGACTTTTTATTCGTGCTGTATGCTTCAATCTTAAAATTTTATTCTTACCTCAAAAACGTTCCCTCGATAATTATTCACTTGCTACTATTATCACTGTTCTTGTACTGGAAGGTTTTTCAGTGCCTTCTATGCGAAACTCTATACAAATAGAGCTATGTTCGTGAATTAGTGGACGTTGACGATGTCATAAAAATGGAATGCCTGTTGGTATCGGGACAAATACATGTGTATCATGGGTTGTTTCTGTGTCGTTATTTTAAAAACACGTACGTCTGCCTCCTTCATTTTGGTGGCTTGCACCAGTTTAGCATTTACAATATAAGACACGCTCGTTTATATCTTGTCGTTGACTACGTTCGAGATTATAACTATTTTTCTGGACTAAAATTAGCACGTCCCCATTACTAAGTTCTCGAGCTGGGATTACGCCAGGCAAAATATTTTACGCTGTTGCTAGAAAACGTTTTCACGTTACGTGTTGTACTCCATCGCAAGAAAATATACGATATATGCACTTGTAGTGATACAGGGGGGGGGGGGGGGGGTAAAAAGTTCCCAGGCCAAGCTGCCATATGAATACATGAGATTGTGGCCTGGGAACTTTCGACCAGCTCTGTACATGCCGAAAAAGACGAAGAAGCCGATAGTAGCTGCCAGGTGCGGAGAAATGTTGGATGGGAGTCTTGATCTTAGATGTGGATCTATGGGATAAAGGAAAGCGAAGCGATAAAGCCGAAGCTTCTAAAATGTATTCATCAGCCGCAAGCCCTTTGTTAAAATATTTGGTGTTGACACTGCGCATGCCTGAGCGGCCAAAGTATTTTCGGCTACTCCCGGGCTCACGTAGTTGCTTTGCTGCGAGCGAATAGATGATGCCGCAGTCAGCGGACCCAGCTATGCGGTGCTGGTGGGTTGAAATTCCTATGCCTGTCAAACGCTTTCGTTCGTAGTGGCGTGAGTAAAGGTCAGAGCGCGAACAAAATTCAATATTGTAGGAATTAAAGGACAAGTGTACCAGGTTTAAGGTTCCACTAACATGAAAATATCTCGTGCAGGGTGCGAAATGTTCTGAAAGCGAATCCACCGGGCAGCACTCAAAGCGCTCAGAAATTGCGCTTTCGCGCGCTGGTAGTGTAGCCTGTTCAAAGCATTCATCCATGCAAAGAACAATGAAAAATGTTCAGCCAGCGTGCTATCCCTCCATGGAAATGTTTGCCGGCCACGGCGGTCCAATTTTGATGGGGGGCGAAAAACAGCTGTGTGCTTAGATGTAGGCGCATGTTAAAAAACACCGGGTGGTCAAAATGAGATACGATCCCTTCACAACGGCGTCTCTGACAATGATATCGTGGCTTTTGTGCGTAAATCCCCATCAATAATTCTTATCTCTCTATTAAAAGAAAATAGTGACTGCAGCGGAAATGTATTTCATGCCTACCGCTCATTCCATTTACAAAGAAAACCGTTGTAGCATAGTAGCGTGAATTCAATGGGACCGTGACATAAACAAAGATTGGAACATCGGAAGTAATTCATTTACAGCCCACTGGAGCAGTGCGATTGGTCGTGGCTGTATATGCTACGATGGGAATGCTCATTTAAGTGAACTATTTCAAGTGGAAATTTTTCAGGCGGGTTGAAGGCTGGCTTCCTATATTGGATAACAGCACCACTAAGATTTTACTGATGAAAAAGTGGGCAAAAGAGTTTTTTGTTTCTCTTTCGATTACACTACACTAATATGCAACACAACACACAAAAAAATTAAGCTTATAATTTGCAAAGACTCTGAAGTGGAAAAAAATATACATGAAGCAGTTTGAAAATGTTTAATGGGAAATAACCAGCGCAGTGACTTATGCACTCGTAAACTCGCATGATGCAATAAAGTAGCGTAATAACATGCAAGCCTGTAATAGACCCTATAATTGATTGTACAAGAATGCAGGAATTAACGGGAGTGTTATGTATTATGCATGTAGCTAAATTTCCAAGCAACTACAGTGGAACGCAGGAATATTTTCGCTGTTGAAACAGCGGGTAAGCTGTGGCAAAGCTGAGATTTTTTTTCTCCTGGCTCATTTTCCAAGCTCATTTTCTCACGTTTCAACTGCAGTTCAGTACGAAGCACTTCCTTTCACCATTCAAACATCTCAGCTGCCACCTTCCTCAGACAAGATGATGAAAAAATCACGCCATATCCACGAAGTGAATGATGATGAGTGGGCGAAGCTCGATCATTTTCATCCATGGCAGAAAGAGAATGTGTGGTCTGGAACGCGCTTATACTTCATGGTCATCAGCGTCATCGTCATAGTTATCACGTGTAGTGGGTACATTCCACTATACTAAAACGTGCTTCTTCATGGTCATCATGCGTCATCGTCATCGTTATCACGTGTAGTGGGTACATTCCACTATACTGCGTCATCGTCATCTTTACCACGTGGAGTGGGTACATTCCATTATACGTGGCTACCTACCTACTATTACTACTACGACTACAAAGGAGGGACAGACCCACACCCTAAGGAGCTTCGCCCCTAAAAACACGCGAACAAAAAAAGCCTGCATTATAAAAAGTGTGGTCGCACATACAAGCAAAACGACGTAGAATAAGCAGCATGTGCCTTGCTGCCGAGACGACTGGCCCCACTTTTCGTAGCGCCCTCGCCGAAACAGCCGCACGCCACCCGTAAACGGCCCGAAGATAATCTGGCTGCGCGGAGACAGCGCAATCTCACGCCTTGGGAGTAAAGTGTCAGCACCTGTCTATGTATAGTCTTACAGCGTGGCCGCAAAAAACAGTGAAATAAATTCGCGTGTAGCTTTGGTTTGGATGACCTTGGCGCGCCGCCCCTGCTTTTTTCGATAGCCAGAATATACCAGTGAGCCGATGTCCACTACAATTTGATGCAGAGACGTCCTTTGCAAGAATATGGGTGCATGTACGCAATGACTAAACAAACTGGCTGACGTCATTACATTAATAGGTTGAACAGTATTCATACGGCTTGTTTAGTGTCGTTGGAAATCGCCCTATCGGTAAGGCCTTCGGCGAATTATATAAGGGGACAGCTTCTTCGATGGCGTAAGCTTCTGCTTTCACCGATGAGGTCCTGGCCTGCCGCAGATAAGTCATTTGGCTTGTTGAGGACGAATGAAGGCGCGAACAGCAAGTCTCATGTGTGGTGGAGGCACCTGCGTAGATATGAGTGGGCTGAGTACATTCTTGGCGGACGATTGGGCGAGTTGGTGATTCATGATCGACGTATGTATACGCTGCGCTTGTCCTTGTGTTTTCTTGTCGTCCGTGCTTACTACCGCGCAGTATACATACGTCGTACATTCTTGGGACTAACTAGGCGGTAGTAGTCTGCACCAGTGCGGCCTATTGCATGCGACTCTGCTCTACTTACGGTTGCAAAGAGGCATGCGTGTTCGCCTTCGACATGTACCACAAAGAAAACCGTTCGTCTAACGCACGGCATTTCTAGATTTTCGCCAAGCTGGCATAATGCTGCACCATGCTCCTCCTGATCAGTCACCGAAAATTACAGCATCGAACCTTTCTGTCCTAGACACTTTCCGTATCTAAATATAATTTGTTTTCCAGCATAACATGGTTCCTTCAGCGTGCTGAAGGTGCAAAATCGCTTGTATATCTGCTTACTAAGAATAAGAGGACCGACGACCACCACAGGTACAAGATTCGTTGGCGCTGCTTGGTTTTGTTTAGCTGTATAGGAAAGCCCAGTACAGCATTGTTCAGGGCTGTAACACTGCCACAGGGTTAAATTCCCCAGCATCTCGGTGGTGCTTAGTGCGCTGTAAGCGCGGTAACGTTTACGGTAACACCTAACCATACCTAATATTAAAACCTATAATTTGTAGGATATTGGTTGTTCAATCAATTATTTGTGTTGTCTTCATTTCCTCCTGAAGTAAAGGTAGAAATGAAGAGTACCATGTCATATGAAAGGACATGGACGGACTGACAAACGGATGGACGGACGGACGTGAGCTTGAGACATTAAAGGATTTCGCCTTAAAAGCTACGAAACTTCTACGAGAAGTCTTGAAGAAGCAGACGTGTACATTGGGTGTTGTGATGCAAATTCTTCATTTGGTTCTTAACGGCCCTCTATGGCTGAGCCAATGAGAGTCTTATTGACAAAGCCGTTGGTTTAACAAACCAACACACGAAACATTTAATCAAGAATTCAAGTGAAAACTATATATGTACACAAAATTACACTTAGTAAAAAGGTCACTGCACACGGTAAACCACTCCTAATTACAACCAAAACGTAAGTTCGATGATCTAAACCAGATAGTCTAGCTCTAACGCGGCTGAGCGGGCGAGTGGAGAAGAACCCGAGTTCAGTCTGACCAACACACGGATGCTTGACTGGTCGAGTTGACGTGGGCTGGCTGGCGACGATGATACAGCGGCGGCTGGTGGGCGAGACGTGAGATGCTAGGGGCAGACGGGGACACGGAAGGACGGACGGATGGACACGGACAGACGAACGGACAAGGATGAACGGACGGACAGACGGACGGGCACATACGGACAGACGGACGGATGGGCACGGATGGACGGACGGGCGCGGGTGGATGGACGGACGGATCGACATGGACAGACGAACGGACGGGCACGGACGGGCGGATGGACACGGACGGACGCGGGTGGATGGATGGACACGGGTGGATGGATCGACGGGCGCCGGACGGACGGACGCCGGACGGACGTGAGCATGAGACATTAAAGGTTTTCGCCTTAATACGGGGCGTCCCAACGATGATCAGTTTTTGGACGACCGACGCTCTGTTCGCCGCTATCAGTGTACATACAGCGTGCTCTGCTCGCTTCCAGTCAAACGTTGTTTTCCGGCCACAACTTCGCCCAAATAAAGCATTAGGTAATTCCGAGTTCTTCAGGAGTCTTCTCCCCGTCACGACCACGTCACAATATACTTATGAGTACACACCCGATTTTAGGCAAATAGTAATTTTAACACAAAAGTGTTTTATGCCGGGGTCCACCAAGACTTTAGTGACGTGTTCCCGTCATGAATATGACGTTGTAAAATTAACGCTACCAAATGCGAAAGAAAAAACATTCGGAAAAAAGTTCCCCCGCCGGGCGTCGAACCTCTGACTTCTTGGGCCATGACGAAAGGCCCCCCGACGCTCTACCAACTGAGCTATCAAAGCAGTTGCAATGGCCTCTACAAACGCGCCTTATATCTCTCACACATTCCCTCGCAACACGGTGCTCTTTGGTGGCTAGGCAGGGCGCTGCCGCCTGTGACCGGTGAAGAGAAGTATTGCGGCATGACACTTATTAGCACCGATAGAGAGCGATTCGTCGACGACGCAGTTAAAGCATGGCGTCCGACATTGCGCGCCGGCGCGCAATCTTGCAGACCATGGTTAAAGCTTCTAGATAGCAGTGAAAAACCCTGGCCGAGCTAGTATCGGGGAGTCGCCGACGCAGTTATGTTTTAAATGCGAATGCATTTCTTAGTCGGGCTATGTCAGGCGTCGGTGTCCGCATCTCTCCGCTCTCACTCCCTCTCCCATAGCAACAGCTGCGGGCGCGCGCGCTTATCCTCGCCCCTAGCAACCGGAGCAGGTGGTGTGGGCGGAGTAGCGGAGAGTGAGTGGAGAGGAGGAGCGCGCTCTGGTGTGTGAGGGCGCTCGCATCGCGGGAGCTCGGCAGGAGCTCCCGCGTGTGTGGAAAGAGTGTAGGAGAGGGTAGGTGCAGTGCTTCGCCGCTCCTTCTCTCGCCGTTCGCTCTCTCTCCTCCCTGCGCCCCACTCTCCCGTCCAATCACTCGCACGTATATATATATATATATATATATATATATAAAATAAAAAAAGCAGAAAAATAAAAATAAACAAAAAAATGTGAAAAAAGATAAAAGAAAAAAGAATAAAAAAAACAAAAAAAAGGAAAAGAACGCGTTGTGCCGTGCTCCGACCGGGCTCCAGAAATTAGGCACCTTTTCCTTCGAACCACAACCACCATATATAAATGGAGTGGAGCGCGCGCGAAATGCATTCGCATGTCCTCACGATTCCCTTCGGGGAGGTGAGGGCATTTTTTGTCCTTTCGCTTCGTGCTAGCGTGTGACAGCTCGTTGTCGGCATGGTTGTCGGAGTCGTGCAGCGTCCACGTGCACCAATGGTGTTTCGCCGCCGACTACCTCGGGTGAAATTGCACCGACTAATAAAACTGCTGCAGTTATGCACTGCTGCAAGGCAACGATGTAGACGGGCGAATGTCGTGCCTTGGTGGAGCGAGACCAAGCCCAGCGGGACGTGGAACGCCCGCACGCGTTCGCGGATCCAGCTATGAACTTCTGCCTCCCGTGTTGCTGAAGCGAACTGTGGTAGTGTATGCATGAGCGCAGGCGTAGGTTACCCTATCACTCAGAAGCGCACACCGTGCCCTTTCTGTCCTTAATAGACGACGCTTTGAAGACGCCCATATCGAGTACCAGTGGTTAGTGTGTGCTTGTTTTTAGATGCGAAGCATCTTATGCTCGGGGCTCTGTCCGTCCCTCCCGTGTCCCGCGTCCCGCGTCCGGCCACTGTCATGAAGTAGGGAAGCACCCATTATGCGAACCAGAACCCTGTAGTAATATGAAGGCCGTCAACCCTCACACAGTCATCAGAGTCATGGCCGAGAGCACAGAGAGGCTGCTTAGCAATGGCTAGGCAGGTGGTGTCTGTCGCCCAGGTTGACCCCATTCCTTGATCTTGCTTGCATGTGTTTGGAGGGGGCTTAGTCCGTCCCTTCTTCCCGCGTCCCACACCACCACAGCGCATGCGCGTCCCCTCCCCCCTCTCTCTCCTAAGCTCACCCCCATTTCTCTACTTTAGGAATCATCTACTCTACGGAGCGGCGCATGCGCGTCCTCTCCCCCTCTCTCCTCTAGGAATACTCTACTCTACGGAGCGGCTCCGGCGTCCCACATCCCCACAGCGCATGCGCGTCCTCTCCCCCTTCTCTCCTCTTGGAATCATCTACTCTACGGAGCGGCTCATGCGTCCCACACCCCCCACAGCGCATGCACGTCCCCTCCCGCTCTCTCCTCTCCTACGGTTCCCCCCCCGTCCTTTTCTCTAGGCATTCTATACGGAGCGGCGCGAAGGACAAGGTGGTGTGACAGCCTGTTTACTCCGCTGGGGGGGCGCCACGGTAGTTCCGCGGTATGAAAATGACGGAGCGCGCGCGCCTCATTCTCTCTCCTGCGCAGCGCCGCGATGAGCGCCCGGACCACTGCCGTGAAATGAGAGCGGCGACGTTCCTCCCGCTCAAGCTAATTATCTCCCCGCTGCTTCGCATCCACACATGGTTCCCTTTAGCGGGAGATGTGGAATTTTTTCTTTGCGCGGGATTCACGATATGCTGTGTCTAGGTATACGTTAAAAATTTCAGCTACCACAACGGTTAAATCCTGATCATGGGCTGTAGTCGTCGCGATGGAGATGTGCCACTAGGCGTCAACGTGGGTGTGTCCACGTCCAACGATGCTATTGCTGCCAAACACCAATACACATTCTACGAGCTCTCATATATCAGCCTGTATTTGTTTGTCAATGTCTCGCCAAGGAATTTACTTATAGTTATCGGGAGGCGGACCTTTTAAAAAGAAACGGCACGCTTCCTGCGAGTTGGAGATGATAATCGTCTGTGGTTCCTCCCTCCGTTCTTGCTCTTTGATCGCAAGGGCAATGGCAAAGGATTCCGCCTTGGCTATCGAGGACGTGTACAGCGATGCACATGTCACCATGCTGTTGTCGCTGCTAATTACTGTTGCAGCGGACCGTTTAAAATTGTACCTGGATGCGTCCACATACAAAACATTTGTTTTGTTTTTTAATGTTTTTCGGAGCCATCGCACTCTGTCCTCTCTGCGCTTTTTGTTTGTTTTGACCTCCATGTTCTTGGGCAGGGGAGCGATCGAGATCTTGCTGCGGACGTGATCCGGGATTTCTACAAGAACCTTCGTCCAGATTCTGGGGGGTACGGTGGGAAGCCCACCCTAGCGAGTATCTCTCTTCCCGCTTTCGTCTGACTTAGACGATTTATCTGGTGTCCAGGACACACAGGCCTGGAGGGAAATGAGAGGGCCGACGCTCCTTGCTCGAGGGCCCACGAACCGAGCAGAGCCTCGTCCGCACTTTCAATCCTTCCAAACACTCCAGGAGGAAACTAGCGAGGAGGACAACGACCCATTCAGAATGGCCCCTCGCGAAATTCTCGCTCACCAGCGAGGCGCGCGACAAAAATATAGCACCCCCCCCATAAATCATCAGAAGGGGGAGGACGCGACTTGACCTCCGCAGGATTCAAACGGGGGTCTTTCCCAACCTGCAAAGATTACATAAAATTTTTCCAACGCCGTATGGGCACGCCTGTCCGTGGTGTAGCGGCTCGCCTTCGCTATATCACATATCGTGGGGATGCCTAAACCGACCACCAAATTTAGATACCTTTTTAGGTCAATACATGCAATCTAATACTTTCAGCAATGGGAGGCACAGCTCGCCAGCTCTGACCCAGAGGTACAACTTGCGCTCCTGGGTCACGTCAGGCAGGCGGCAGTAGCCAGTGGAGCCCTGGACTTGGGGCCCACACTCATCGAGCTCATGACCCCTTGTCCCAAACCTTTAATAAAAGTTCTTCTTCTTCTTCTTCTCATATATCACTAAACAATAAGCACCACTTCTGTGGGTACACGTTTCACTTTCGTGTTCTTTTTTTAGATGCGAAGCATCTTATGCTCGGGGTTTTGTCCGTCCCGCGTCCGGCGTCCCGCGTCCCGCGTCCGACCACTTTCATGAAGTAGGGAAGCAACCACTATGCGAACCAGAACACTGTAGTAATATGAAGGACCGTCAACCACTACCACAGTCATCAGAGTCATGGCCGAGAGCATAGAGAGGCTGCTTAGCAATGGCTGGGCAGGTAGTGTCTGTCGCCCAGGTTGACCCTATTACTCGATCTTGCTTGCATGTGTTTGGAGGGGGGCTTAGTCCGTCCCTCCTTCCTGCGTCCCACACCCCCACAGCGCATGCGCGTCCCCTCCCCCTCTCCCTCCTCTTCTACGCTCACCCCCCTTTCTCTCCTCTAGGAATCCTCTACTCTACGGAACGGCCCCCGCGCGTCCCACACCCCCCCACAGCGCATGCGCGTCCCATCCCCCCGATCCTCTCCTACGCTCACCCCCCTTTCTCTACTCTAGGAATCATCTGTGGGCGCCTGCGTCCCACATCCACACAGCACATGCGCGTCCTCTCCCCCCTCTGTCCTCTAGGAATCCTCCAATCTACGGAGGGGCTCCAGCGTCCCACATCCTCACAGCGCATGCGCGTCCTCTCTCCCCCCTCTCCTCTAGGAATCCTCTACTCTACGGAGCGGGTCCCGCGTCCCACACCCCCCACAGAGCATGCACGTCCCCTCCCCTCTCTCTCCTCTCCTACGGTCGCCCCCGTCCTATCCTCTAGGAATCCTCTACGGAGCGGCGCGCACGACAGGTGGTGCGGCAGCTGCATACTCCGCTGGGGGGCGCCATGGTAGTTCCGCGGTATGAAAAATGACGGAGCGCACGCGCCTCTTTCTCTCTCATGTGCAGCGCCGCGAAGACCGCCGGCACCGGCTGCCGTGAAATGAGAGCGGCGACGTTCCTCCCGCTCAATGCTAATTATTTCCCCGCTGCTTCGCATCCACACATGGTTCCCTTTAGCGGGAGATGGGAAATTTTTCCTTAAGAGGAGCACATCAGGTTATATTTCGGAAAAATGCTGTCCCTGTGCTATAAACTGTTATCGTATGGAACTGAAAAAAAAACACAGCATATCCACGGAGTGAATGATGATGAGTGGGCGAAGCTGCGGTGGCTCATCGGTAAACCGTGAATCTTCCGTGAATTCTGCCCGGTACATCATCACCAACGTGAGATCGGGCGCGTTTATACTAAAGGGTCGATGAGAGTTATGGTGACTGAAGCAATCATGGTTACACCGTGAAATCTTCAGTGGTTTCGCCCAGCAGTAATCAAAGCGATAGTGTTTGTGAAATTTTATTCAAACTTCAACGACCGGTCGTCGTCCATGGTCCGCCAAGCAGCACGATCCGGCAAGCGCACTCGTACGGTGGTCCGCGCAATCGGAGTGCAGCTGCACTGCCAACGCCATCTAGCGTACCTTCACCCGGCCGCCATATTGTACGCATGTCTATAGGACAGCGCCCTCTCGGAAACGAGACGAGAACTGGAGATGAGGACACCATATCCACGGAGTGAATGATGATGAGCGGGCGAAGCTTCGGAGGTGCGTCGGTAAACCGGTAATCTTCCGCGAATTCTGCGCAGTACATCATCAACGACGTGAGATCGGGCGCATTTATACTAAAAGGTCGATGAGAGTCATGGCGACTCGCAGCTCACTTTATATTTACATGTACGTTGTGAATTTTTTTATTGTTCAATCACGCACAGGAGACATCTCACACCGGCACTACCTTGGAGGTCGAAATCCAGTGCCTACTGGCTACTCAGAATGCAGGGACAACCGAGGACCGCCGAGGTTATGCCATAAGGAGCTTCGCCCCTAAATATATTCATCATATACAAGTACTAAACGAGAGGTGGCTACATACAACGGGGACGCACGACCCACGGCTTAAGGAGCTTCGCCCCTAAAAAATGTTTTTCCGGCAAATCTTTTACATTCGATTGTGGGTGCGCTACCGATGCGCTGAGGTGGTTTCGCAAAATGTTGCGTCGGCGACACTAAACAGCTTACCTGCAAGGGGTTGAAATTGTATTTGAAAGAATGATGGATAACATCTTGCGCGGACTCAAGTGAAAGGTCTGTCTTTGTTATCTTGACGACATTGTCATATTTTCATCGGACTTTCCATCCCACCTACTTCGACTTGAACGCGTCCTGACATGCATCGCCAACGCTGGCCTCCAGCTCAATTTGAAGAAGTGTCGCTTTGCTGCTCGGTAGCTAGTCATTCTCGGCCATGTCGTGTCAAAGGATAGTGTGCTCCCTGATCCGTCGAAACTGCAAGCTGTCGCTGAGTTTCCACGACTCAAGACCCTGCTAGAACTGCGCAGCTTTATCGGCTTATGCTCGTACTTTCGCCGGTTCATCCGGAACTTCGCGACAATCATAGACCCTTTGACACAGCTTCTTCACGCTGACCACAATTTTTCAACCTTGTCACCGAATTGCGATACCGCGTTTACAACGCTGCGTCGTCTCCTGACCTCTCCTCCGATCCTACGGCATTTTGACCCAAGTGCTCCGACAGAAGTTCACACGGACCGGCCTTGGAGCTGTTCTTGCCCAAAGAAAGCCGCGCTTCGATGAGTACGTCGTTGCTTTTGCCAGTCGCGCACTGACGAAGGCTGAAACCAACTATTCAGTCACAGAAAAGGAATGCTTGGCTATAATTTGGGCCATAACTAAGTTTCTACCTTACCTCTCTGGCCGCCCATTCGACGTGATAACTGACCACCATTCCCTGTGCTGGCTTTCTTCTTTAAAGGAACCTTCCTGGTCGTCTAGCTCGACGGGTGCTTCGACTACAAGAGTACGACATTCTAGTGCTCTATCGTTCCGGCTGAAAACACTCTGACCCAGACGCCTTGTCTCGCTCTCCACTCAATAGCGAGACTAATTCCCCTAACGTGTCGTTATCGGAGCCGTCCCTCTCTGCAACGAACATGCTTTTGGAGCATAAGAAGGACCCTTGGATTGTTTCTTTGCTCGGCTTCCTGCAACATCCATCGGCACGCCCTGCCATCCGTGCATTGCGTCGCCAAGCTCACCACTTCGCCGATCGCGATGGGACTACTATATCCACGTAACTACCTGCCGGACGGCCGTCAATGGTTACTTGTGATCCCTCGGCATCTCCGTTCGGACGTCTGTGCGGCGTTTCACGACGATACACAGTGCGCACATGCAGGTGTACTCAAAACTTGCACACGCCTCCGACTTCGGTATTACTGGCGTGAGATGTACCGATTCGTCCATCGTTATGTACGCTCCTGCCTCGCGTGTCAACGCCGCAAAGATCCTCCTCGTCGTGCAGCTCTCCCGCTCCAACCTCTGCCTTGCCCAGCACGTGCATTTGACGGCTTAGGCATCGATCTCTATGGCCCTCTACCATGCACATCAGATGGCAACCGCTGGGTGATTGTGGCCATCGATCATCTCACGCGTTATGCGGAAACGTCTCCCTTACCCAGCGCCTCTGCGCGTGATGTTGCCTCGTTTATTCTGCGCTACGTCATACTTCGTGAAGGGGCACCAAGGGAACTACTCAGTGACAGAGGCCGTGCATTTCTCTCCGACGTCGTAGAATCTCTCCTCAAAGATTGTCCAATCATTCACCGCACCACAACTGCCTATCACCCGCAGGCTAATGGGCTGACTAAGCGCTTCAATCGCACTCTTAGTAACATGATGGCCATGTACGTCACTTCTGACCATTGCAATTGGGGCCATGTTCTCCCATTTGTCACATATGCTTACAATACCGCCACGCAGGCCACCACGGGATTTTCCCCCTTCTTCCTACTTTACGGGCGCGAACCATCATCCACAATGGATACCATCCTTCCATATAGCCCTGAAGCTTCGGAATCTACTACCCTGTCCGAGGCTGCTGCACACGCAGAAGAGTGTCGAAAGCTTTGCCGTCTGTTAACGTCAGAGGACCAGCAGCGCCAGAAACACCACCGTGATCCTACCGTCCCGCCTGCATCCTATGTTCCTGGCTCGCTTGTGTGGCTTCGGGTGCCTGCTGCAACACCTGGCTTGTCACCCAAACTCGTCTCAAAGTACCAGGGTCCCTACCGTGTAGTGAATCAAACATCTCTCGTTAACTACATCGTCGAGCCTCTTGAACCACCTTCGGATAAGCACCGTCGAAACCGCGAAATTGTGCATGTAGAACGTTTAAAGCGATACTATGACTCGCCTGTGCTATCGTGCCCCTAGGTAGCCGGGACGGTTTCTTTTCCCCGGGGGAGAGAGTTGTACTGGAAATAATGGGTAGTGGGGAGATGGCTTGAAAAGAGAGAACGACGACGGTTTTGTCATAAAGGCTTCGTTTCGGTATTGTTCGTGTGTCACCTCTCCTTGCCCGGCTTTACCGCCTGAGAACTTCGTCACCCAGAACGCCTATTGACACTAAGGAAATACCCGATGGCTAACACAACGTGGAGTAGAACAGCAAGCGTTCTTCACGTCATGTTATACAGGAAAGGTGGTGAGGCCGAGCACCTCACCAAGATGGGGTACCAGTCCGGCCTAATGTCTGGGTCGTCATAAATGTCTTCATGTGAATTGCCAATCGAATAAAGTGTATGCTTGATGAAATGGTGGATTCTGCGTTACGGTCTTGCATACGTGCCTTCCATTAGCTATGCCTACGCATGAGGGAAAATATATTGTCCCGAGAGGAAACGACGAACAGGAACTCGAAGCGAACGGTCGTTTACTCGGCCACAGCAGCCACTAACTTCTTCGTTCTCTTCCGCTGCCACCACTAGCGCGTGGCATTACCATCTCCCCCACAAAAAAGAAGAAAGAAAAAAGAAGAGGCATCGTATGGATGCCGCGGCTCACATAACAGTGAAAGCTTAGCCAAAAATGTTTGTGTCTGTTGAAAAGCACAAGCGCGAAATAAAAGAAACGAGAAAGAAATGCGCAATGGTCCTGAACTTCGTAATAGCCCATACAACCGCCAGACATTCTTTTTCAGTCGTCGAGTAGTTTTTCTCCGCAGATGACAACGTGCGGCTAGCGTAGGCAATGACGCGTTCTACGCCATCCTGATATTGCACGAGAATGGCTCCGAGACCAAGGTTACTCGCATCAGTGCGTACTTCTGTGTCTGCTTCAGTGTCAAAGTGACCAAGGATCGGCGGCGTTTGTAGGCGTTGTCGAAGGTTGCGGAAAGCGTCGGATTGTTCTGGACCCCAGACGAAGGCGACGTCGTCCTTGGCGAGTTGTTGTAGAGGGTCGGCGATTTTCGAAAAATTTGGCACAAAACGGCGGTAATAAGCACAAAGGCCCAGAAAGCGGCGCACATCATGTTTTGTCTTGGGTATCGGAAACAAAGCAACTGCCATAGCCTTTTCAGGATCGGGGCGAACACCGCTACTGCTGACAATATGGCCAAGGAATTTGAGGTTTTCGTATCCAAAATGACATTTTCTGACTTCAGAGACAGGCCGGCGGTACGAATGGCCAGAAGGACCGCCTCAAGCTGCTCAATGTGCTGTTCAAAGGTCGTGGAAAAAACGACTACGTCGTCTAAATACATTGAACACGAGTGCCACTTGAGGTCACACAAAACTGTGTCCATCAGTAGTTGGAATGTGGCTGGAGCGGAGCACAGTCCAAAAGGGAGAACTTTAAATTCGTAGAGACCGTCAGGTGTTATAAACGCCGTTTTTTCTCGGTATCGTGCGTCTACCTCAATCTGCCAATATCCGCTACGGAGATCCATGCAAGAGAAGTAGCGGGCGTGGCGGATGCGATCCAACGAGTCATCGATGCGAGAGAGAGGATATACGTCTTTTTTCCTGATCTTGTTCAGTTTGCAGTAGTCTACACAGAATCGTAGTGAACCATCTTTCTTCTTAACCAAGACAACAGGTGACGCCCAAGGACTTGTCGATGGTTGAATTACGTCGTCGTCGAGCATTTGTGTGACTTGATGACGAATGGCATCCTGTTCTTTCTGCGACACGCGGTAAGCGTGTTGGCGCACTGGTTGGACGTTGGGTTCAGTGATGATTCTGTGCTTCGTTAGAGGGGTCTGCCGGACTTTCGACGTTGTGGAAAAACGGTCACTAAAGGATGACAGGAGACCGAGGAGCCTTGCCCGCTTAGGTTGTTCCAACTGGCGATTGACGTTGAGGTGCCTAGTCACGTCGGCATCGCAGCTGTCCTCAGTCGAGATCGTCGTAACCAAAGGGAAGGTGTCCGACTCATCCAGTGGCTCGAAGTAAGCTATGGTGGCGCGCTTTGCAAAATGCCTGTATTCGCCACTGAAGTTCGTAACTAAAAGCGTAGTCTGGCCATTTCGGAGCTGAACAATACTTCGAGCGATGGCGACTTCCCGATCAAGCAATAACGTGAGGTTACCTTCGGCGATGCCCGTATTTGGCTGTCCCTGCGGGCACTCAACAAGGACGAAGATACTACTGCGAGGCGGTAACGTGACGCAATCATCGACCACGCGTAACGCCACGCCACGATGCTCGTTCTCGACATCCGGGTCTGGTGAAACAGAGTTAGCGAAAGTGACGAACAAATCACGGATATTAATTATTGCTCCATGTTCCTCAAGAAAATCCATGCCCAAAATGATCGGCCGAGAACATTTGGGCAGGACTAGAATGACGCCACGAAAGCCGACGCACAAATCTCAAGCCTGGCGGTGCACCTTCCTATCGGTGATACGAGGTGTCATCCAGCGGTGATCAGTTGCGGGCCGTCCCACGTTGTCAGCACCTTGCGCAGATGGGTGGCCAGTGGAGCACTCATCACCGAGTAATCAGCTCCCGTATCGACAAGTGCAGTCACCGGATAACAGTCGACGGAAACGGTAATGGCAGCGGACGTTCTGTTGGCGGTTTCGGAAGGAGGCTTTAACGGTACGTCGTGAGGGGGGTGGCATCGGAGGAGGGTATTTGTCGGTTCGCGTGACAGCGGCCTCACCCCCGGAGGTCGCTGTTCTCAGTTTCCCGGCGTGGACTTGCGCCACTGACACCAGGGGTCTCAAAGGCTGGTCGGGCGCGGTTTTGTTAATGTGGGCCGACGGGGTGATGGCGACCGTGACGGTCGTCGCTGCGGGGAGCAGGAGGGAGATGACTACTTTCCAAGTATTCTTCAATTTCTTGCGGCCGCTCACCATAGCGTGGACAACGGGCATCCGGGTGGAATCCGCGTAGGCCTATTCGTCGATAGTAACAGTCGCGGTACACGTGTCTAGCTTCGCCACAGTGGTAGCACAAAGGACGATTGTCGGGAGCACGCCAGACGGTGGACTTCAGCGGGCCAGGACGAAAGTCGGCCTGCAAAGGCGGGCGGTGGGTTGGGCTTGGAAAACGTCGAGGGGCCCCAGCAGGTGGATGAAAACGCGCCGTCGAAGGAGTAGAGACCCGCAGGACATCCGCGTAGGAAAGCGCGGGAGGTTCGGCTTGCGATGGTGGTGAGGTATGAACGAACTGCCCGATTTCGTTCCGAATGACGTCGGTAAGAGCAGTGAAACTCGGAGGTGACGCTGCATGAGATTTCTGCAGTTCTTCGCGGACAATCTGCCGTACGAGTTCCGTTAGGGACTCCCTGCCATCACTCCCTGGCACAAGCGAGCACGCAGCAGACATGGCGGCCTGGCGCTCATACTGCGACAACCGCTGCCGAAGCATGCGCTTCATGATTGTGGCCTCATGTATGAACTCTGACACAGTCGTAGGAGGGTAGCGCACGAGGCCCGCGAAAAGCTGCTCCTTTACGCCTCGAATTAACAGGCGTACTTTCTTTTCCTCCGTCATGAGGGGAGTCAGCACATCGAAATAATCGCGACATGTCTTCGACAAACATGGCGACGCTCTCGTTCGGCATTTGGAACCGCGAAGAAAGTGCCTGCTCCGCTCTCTCTCTGCGTTCGGGGTTGCTGAAGGCCTCACGAAGCTGCCGATGGAACTCTGGCCAACTGGTGAATGAAGCTTCATGGTTCTCGTACCACACTCTTGCTGCGTCTACGAGGGAGATGTACACGTTCTTCAACTTACGGTG
This sequence comes from Rhipicephalus appendiculatus, assembly GCA_030522465.1. Classification (NCBI taxonomy): domain Eukaryota; kingdom Metazoa; phylum Arthropoda; class Arachnida; order Ixodida; family Ixodidae; genus Rhipicephalus; species Rhipicephalus appendiculatus. The sequence continues at coordinate 36,411 of JALIZH010020026.1, forward strand.
ATTGTGCCAGTCATTGATGGCAGCGACCCGGTCGAAATGGTCGAGCCAGTCTTCCACATCCTCACCGGCATCGCCGTGGAATGGGTTGGGCGTGCGAGGCGTGTTGATGACACAAGGTACGGCAGCGAATGGGTCAAGCTCGGTTTGGGTTGCGGCTGTGGCAAACATTGTCCTCACGGAACCTGCCAGGGGGACCGTACTGTGGTGGTAGACCTTGAAGGCGGCGGCTGCTGCGATGGATATCAGCAGACCCTAATGCACTGGCGTTGGTTGCTTCTGGTCCAGGAGCAGCAGACATAAGACGTCGCAGTACCCAGCACTTCCACCAGTCTGTCGCGAGAGGAAACGACGAACAGGAACTCGAAGCGAACGGTCGTTTACTCGGCCACAGCAGCCATTAACTTCTTCGTTCTCTTCCGCTGCCACCACTAGCGCGTGGCAATATATCATATGGACACTTCATTAAGCGATGTATCCACCATTGCTTGAAAGTCCGTTGCAAAGTGACCCTATGCATGCTTTATGTCGCGTACAAAAAGAATCGCGTTAAAGAGGTCATTCATGAAGTACCCCTCGAGCTTGCTGGAAAAAAGTCACAGTTTCGCCGCTAGGGCGAAGCAATGAACGCGATAGCAACAACTTGGTATGTCACGCGAAGAACGCCAAGCAGATCGAAATTTGGAGCGTGCTGCTCAAGCGCAAATGACGCACGAAAAGAACAAACACGGGACGAGCGCGAACTTAAAAACGTTCACAGCTCGACACTTTGCGCTCTGCTCAAACACAAAAGGAGCACGAAACATACACACAGGTATACACAGGACGAGCGCGAAACTAACAAGTGTCACAGTTGTTACTTCACTGTGTTTGAACAGCGCGCTTCATTCGCGAACGGGGCCTCTACAGCGAGCGAAGTGACCTTTCTGCACTCCGTAACCTAAACACAATATTTCCGGCGAAAGCACACGACGTAAAACCGCCCCCCATCCCCCCATCCCAAGATAAGCGCGCACGGGCATGGGCGACTACGCCGCGAGGGCAAAGCGCAGGTAAAGAGCCAATGCATCGCAACGAGTTGCGCCCAGCGCGCACTTCGCGCCATCTCCCTGGTTCGCTGGTAAGGCAGAGAACACACTCATATTCACCCGAGATCGGAGTACCGGCAGCGGTGAATGGTGTATATAAACAGCTCGCCGTTAGCATGCTGAAGAATGTGCGTTTCTGTGGCCTAGCGGTTGGCGCCCTTCGATGTCGCATGTCGGAAAATATTTTTCTGAATTATTTTTCTTCGTGGCTTTTATATTTATATATATACATATACGGGGCATGACGGTGACGGCGACGCCAACGCTGACACCGATGGCAAAAAGCAGCCGAAAGTGTCCATATAATTGCTATCGCAATAAAACACATCCTGCGGGAAGCAGACACCGCTATGAACTGCTCAGCCAAATATTACAGCCGTGCGCGCCGCCCAAAGGCTACAAACAGAGCGCGAAGTTGCTGTTTTCTCAGGTGCCTTCTTTTCAAACAGAGGTCGGTTCGCACTCTCGTCGGTGGGTGGGCGTCTGTCATCGGACGTCACGTTTCTGTCATATCGAACGTCGCAAAATATAATTGGCCAATAGCCGACATAAATCGACAGCGCTGTTTGGATCAGATGCGCTTGTTCCTATTGACACTGTGTATAACAGTTGTAGCTAAATAAACAGGCTGAAATAAGTAAACATTTTGTTGCAAGTTTTCAAAAAGACCTCTCGCCGTTTATGATGAGCCGTGACGACATGAAACGCCGACAAGTCTATAGGCTAAGGCGCTTCGCCTCTCAAGTACGAAATAATTTAGGCGGACATTGGTATCGTTGTCATTGTTAAGATAACCGATAGTTTCGTAATCTTGAAGTGCGATAACATCTCGCGTTGATTGCTAGGGATGTGGGGACGACGGCGTGCCCGTGTGAGCGAGTGTAGTAGTTTGTAATTCGTGATGCCCGATGTCTCCCCGCGCGTCGAATCCTCGAGTAAATGCATTCAAACGTGCACAATGACGGCGTAGATCCTGGATAGGGGGAGCGAGGTCAGCGCAACATAAGCTGATGAAGCCAGCTTTAACGCAAATTTTTCCCACTTGAGGCCGGGCCGCGGTGAAGCCGCTTCCTCCCTGCATGCGCGCGACGAGGTCAAAACGGCCAGCAGGTGGAACAGATCACGAAATACGGAACGTGGGTGCTCCTCACGAGCCACGCGCGATGGGCGACGCGATGTTCGCAAAGTGCTAGCAACCTTTCGACGAGACCTAGGGGCCCAATGGCGATAACTATAACCAACAGCAGACGTCATAGATGTAGGTTTCTCAATGTGGGTTTAATTTTCCACGTTGTGGTGGGGGAAACGAGGCATTTGAAATGTCACATTCAGTCCTTCGGGGAAAAGAGTTTCATGGTTGCGGTCATCGACAGACGAGGCTTTGAAAATGTCACATTCAAAAAAGGTCACATTCCCTGTCTGAAATCTGACATTTTAAACGAGGCTTTTGAAATGTCACATTCTGACCTCCGGCGGAAAGAGTTTCATGGTTGTGGTCACCAGGGGACAATACGCTGCGGAGTGATTTCTGCCATGCATAAATACAACTACTGCTGCTGTGTGTAGCAACATACGTCAGCCCATCTGGACAGTGGCTTGTGTCGGGCGTGACGTCGCACTGTTGGCAGTCGTTTTGCGACGGCATAATAGAATAAGGCGTCCTTTCCCATGAACAAGCGGAGCCTGTCATGGCAACAACACTGACGATTATACTGACGTAAAGAGCAGCTCCGTAGACTAAAAAAAGAATTAATGGTTAGAAGCTGGAGGGGAACTGCGTGCCGAATAATTTGCGCTTGGCTGCAGATATCATGCGCGTGCTGAGGGCCCGCCTTTTTGTGTGTCCACGCATGTGTGGTGGGGGGGGTTGGGCCTCACATAAACTGATGGCGCACTCCAGCTACCCGCCTCCGTTCGTGCCTGCATAAACAAAATAAACACAAAATGGTCATTTCCACAAATTCCACAAATGATTATTCATTCCTAGCTTCGGAGAACGTACTGGCAGCTGGTACTTAAGACACGGTGCTGAAAGCTAACGGGGCTGGTAGCTTCCGGAAGCTGCAACCTAGTGTTGTCAAAGCCGTTGTCATTACCTCGTGGCGAGGAAAGGCTAAGGGTGAGCTCAGACCAATATTCAGATACATTGGTCATCATTTTGAGTGATTTCTATGAGGTCCCATGGGATTCATGAAAAAAAAAGTTACATCGAATTTGCACTACCTTTTCTTTTGACCGAATAATCAACAGAGGCCCCTGCAACCCCCATCTCTTGTGCATGACTCCACCTCACGTATTGTCTTTTCTTTACTTTGCCAAGGTCAGAAATGTGTTCACTAGGGACCCTATTGCAAAAACCTAGCGCTGTTCCAGCACCCCCAGCGTGATACCAGTAGGTTTCTTGGCACTGAACCCCACTGGGAACACTGGTACACGCGGGGATTCAGTGGCACTTCGGTGAGCGCACTGCGACAGAGCTGGGTCGCACTGGTAGGGGCGTCGGCTTGGCCTATGTGATGCTGGCGTGTACTGGGAAGCGCTGGAAACGCTGCAATTTTCACTGGAGTGCGCTCGTGAACACTGGAGCCTGCTTGCACTCTTTCTTCCAGTGCGGCATGCAAGTTTATGTAGTGCAAGTGGCTGAATGTTTCGGTATCGTTGAATATAGAATGTTTGATTCTATGGTACCAATGGATGCTATCCTATTAGGTCCGAAACAGTTTCACAACTTCTAGCTTCGCAGAGAAAGAGAATGATAAACGCAAGCGGTGATTTGGCATGTGATATATGCGAAATCACCGTCATTTTTATTTTTCCCTTTGGAATGTAGAAAAAATTGCGTTACTAACACAAAGGAGCCAACGCTGATTATTTTGCTTTCTAGCATGCTTTTTTTTCTTGATCACGCAGAGTCAATAACGGCGTTAATTCTTGCGGAGCATGTAGCAGCGATGAATGCACGTTTTTTGCATGCCCCGCATATATACCAGTCTCGCATCCGGGAAGGGTTATTGTAATGATTCCATTTTGCAGTGTTTATAAGTCTGGAGGCGTGGGTTCTACCAGAAACAGCAAATATTTACATCGCCACAGAGTTGGCGAGAAGCAAATGAGCTCTGGCTTTGCAACCTCACCCAAACGGAGGCCAAAAAAACAGCCGTCGTTCGATATCGCCACACCGCAAACGCATCTCTGTCAATGTTTGCTCTTCCACTCACTTCAGCTGCACTTTAGTTAACACTTAGAATGGTTCCGAAGCTTAAATGCAGAATCTTCAACCACCGCAACTCCACTCCGCCGAGATCGGTCCTACCCATTGATGTAGTCAGGGGTCTGCCCATAGGACCGGAACCAGCCAAGTCGCAGGCAGAAGTCGAGTAGAGTAGCGGGAGCTGATAACAGGAACGTTTATTTACAGTATTTACATACGGAAGGTAGGGTGTTTTTACATGATGAAGGAAGATCTCTGGAGCGTTTCGACGCTCGCGTTTTAAGCACTTGGTCTTCCCAAGATTCCCTGCACGGGAAAACAGTTGACAGGACAGTCCAATCAAGATTAAGTCTTCATCTCCGCCCCCCAAAATGTACTTCTTAAGCAGAAACATTTAATTCTAGATCCTAACGTGCTTAACTGGATTCGAGCCTTTCTTTCTAACCGAACACAGTTTGTTTCTGCTAACAATGTTGTTTCCCCCGTCCAGCTGGTGCTCTCGGGTGTTCCCCAATGCTATGTGTTGGGACCCTTACTGTTCTTTATTTTCATGAATGACCTGCCAACTAACGTCTCATGAAAGGTATGCCTATTCGCAGATGACTGTGTAATTTATCGGAAAATAACTAACGAAGACGATGTTACCTCGCTCCAGACGGATTCAAATATCATATTTACCTGGTGTCAGTTATGGAACATGGAATTGAACATTTCAAAATGCAAAGCAATGCGTGTGTGCCGCACCAAACTTGTACGTCCACAATACCATCTTAACGATACCTACCTCGAGGCTGTTTCATCTTACAAATATCTAGGTGTTCATGTTTCCAATAACCTGTCATGGAGGAACCATCATCTGGAGTACATCATCGCCAAGGCAAACCGTCAACTCGGGTATTTTCGCGGAAACTTTTACATGACACATACATCTCTTAAGAAGCTTCTTCACAGTACTTACATTCGTCCATCACTTGAATACGCATCATCCGTCTGGGATCCTGGTGGCACTACACTAACACATGAACTGGAAGCAGTCTAGAATCGTTCAGTTCGATTTATTTTCTGCAATTATAACCGCACGGCCAGTGTTACACTAATGAAGTCCCAGCTCAACCTTCCTGAACTCGCTATTCGGCGTAAAACAGCCCGGCTCAGTCTCTTTCATCAATTTTATTATCACAACAATAACCTTCGCGAACAGTTTGTTAAACCCCCCTCATTCATATCACCCAGAATTGACCACCTACAAAAAGTTCATGTTCCTCGATGCAGAACCTTAACCTATTCGCATGCCTTCATTCCAAGAACCACATCCCAATGGAATCTACTCCCACAATCAGCTACCGCTATCACCGACACATCACGTTTTAAGGTTTTTTAGATGCGAAGCATCTTATGCTCGGGGCTCTGTCCGTCCCTCCCACGTACTGCGTCCTGCGTCCCCCGTCCCGCGTCCCCCGTCCCCCCTCGTCCCGCGTCCAGCCACTTTCATGAAGTAGGGAAGCACCCATTATGTGAACCAGAACTCTGTAGTAATATGAAGGCCGTCAACCCTACCACAGTCATCAGAGTCATGGCCGAGAGCACAGAGAGGCTGCTTAGCAATGGCTAGGCAGGTGGTGTCTGTCGCCCAGGTTGACCCCATTCCTTGAGTCATGGCCGAGAGCACAGAGAGGCTGCTTAGCAATGGCTAGGCAGGTGGTTTCTGTCGCCCAGGTTGACCCCATTCCTTAATCTTGCTTGCATGTGTTTGGAAGGGGCTTAGTCCGTCCCTCCTTCCCGCGTCCCACACCACCACAGCGCATGCGCGTCCCCTACCCCCTCTCTCTCCTACGCTCACCCCCCTTTCTCTCCTCTAGGAATCTTCTACTCTACGGAGCGGCGCCCGCGTCCCACAGCACGTCCCCTCCCCTATGCTCTTCTACGCTCACCCCCTTCATCTACTCTAGGAATCATCTACTCTACGGAGCGGCGCCCGCGTCCGACATCCCCACAGCGCATCCGCGTCCTCTCCCCCTCTCTCCTCTAGGAATCCTCTACTCTACGGAGTGGCTCCGGCGTCCCACATCCCCACAGCGCATGCGCGTCCTCTCCCCCTCTCTCCTCTAGGAATCCTCTACTCTACGGAGCTGCTCCCGCGTCCCACAGCGCATGCACGTGCCCTCCCCCTCTCTCTCCTCTCCTACGATCCCCCCCCGTCCTTTCCTCTAGCAATCCTCTACGCAGCGGCTGGCACGACAAGTGGTGTGACAGCTGCATACTCCGCTGGGGGGCGCCACGGTAGTTCCGCGGTATGAAAATGACGGAGCGCGCGCGCCTCATTCTCTCTCCTGTGCAGCGCCGCGATGAGCGCCCGGACCGCTGCCGTAAAGTGAGAGCGGCGACGTTCCTCCCGCTCAAGCTAATTATCTCCCCGCTGCTTCGCATCCACACATGGTTCTCTTTATCGGGAGATGTTTCCTTTTTGCAAAACATGTTTGGCGCTGTTTGATTCTGCTTCGTGTTATATATGTCATGTCGATAATACTACCTGTATTATCGTTACCGCTACATTCCTTTGTTGACATATTTGATATATAATCTATTTTGTATAATTTTGCGAATTGTTTCATGTTTCGCTCTTTTATTGTTGTATCGAGTGTTGTTTCCCATTTTTGATATGTAACATGCCCCTCTCCTCTGTAATGTGCAAACCCTGAGGGTAAAATAATTAAATGGTCAAGCACCGCCTTAGTCCGAACTCAGGAAAGGGAGAAGAGACACGCCCGGTTCGCCCGGCGGCGAGAAAGATGAGTACACAGGACACAATGCGGCCCCGCACAGCATATCACAATGATCTGGCCGAGGTGTCGCACATTCCTGAAAACCAGCCGTGTAGTCAGGTGCAGCGATGACTCCTCAATAGCTGCTCTGCTGCAGCTGACGGCTAGCTCCCGGGCGGGCCACGAAGGCACTTCACAGTGTGGGAAACGTGTGTTCCAAGTCCTCCGCTAATTGTTCGGTTTGTCTCGTAGCACGTTGAACAAAGCAAGCAGCCTCGATTTCAAACAGCCCCCTCCTAGGCCATAAAACTGTCAAAGTCGGTCGGGACTATCCGAAGGGGTTTTACGAGGTGCGCCGACTGCCCTGAAGGGTTCAGAGCATGGCGGGTTAGGCGGGGCTGTAGCTCGGCGCCCCGGTCGTCGCGACGCGCGCGCTGATGCGCTCATCTCCCACCGTGTACATTGCCCCGTGGGTCGTAGACACCCGTGCTCGCGCGCTTATCTCGCGGTGGGGGGAGAATAGTACGTCTTGGCTTTCCGCGGAACGACTGCGTTGTAGATACCGAGATCGCTGCAGTCTCCCCGGTTACCAAAAAGAGCACGCTTTTCATACACAGTGAAGTAACAGCTGTAACAATTGTTAGTTCGCGCTAGTCTGTACCCGTGAATACGTTTCGTGCGCCGTTTTTGTTTCAGCAGCGCGTTAAGTGTCGAGTTGTGAACGTTGTTAGTTCACTCTCGTCGTGTGCGTGTTGTTTTTCGTGCGTCAAGTATGTGTGAGCACCGCGCTGCACGTTTTGATCTGCTTGCCATTCGTCGCTTGACATTCCAGTTTGTTGCTATCGCATTCATTCCTTCGCCATATGGCGAAACTGTCACTTTTTTAATCCAAGAGGTGTTTGGCTGGAGCTCATTTGCCTGAGCCTTTAAAATGCATGCCAGAGGATTGCTGGAGCGTTTAGTGCGAAGTTTGCTAGCACGTCTCGCAAAGTTCGGCGATTAGTGGTTAACGCTGCGAAGGTAGCTTTTTGGGCTATTTAATTGAATGCGTCGAAAGGTGCCATAGCGCTAGCAGACATAGACGAGGAAGATACAGCGGGACGAGCGCTAACTTTTTTACTTTTTAAAGGGAAGAATTGATTAATACATCAATTCAGACTACTAGAGGCTCTTTGAATCGCACCGAAATCTTGGTTCACACGGGTCAATAGCATTTTATCGAAATGCGAGCGCCACTGCATGCATCGAACCCGCACCTTCAGGGTCGGCAGGTGAGCACCATAACTACAGCGCTAACGCGGCGTCTAGTACGATATACAGAAACCCACAAGTCCGTCAAAGAGTGAGTTTGCAAGCGTGAACAAGACATAAAGAAAAGCAAATAAAATCCTATACACACAACTAGGATTATAACAGAGGAGCTGGAGCTCAGATGCATTGTTTCAAATTAACAAAAATGCAGAGCTTAACTGCATGTTAGCTGTGAGATTGTTTGATACAAATTATCTGCGAGACGACAAATTAGTAATGCCATTTTTAGCACGTATGCAAAAAATGGCGCATAAAAATATGTTGTAACAGTGGGCAGCAGTTTCACAGTGCCACATAGGTGGTATCACAAGCGTTGGTGAGGAAGGGGGGACATACCCGGTGTGCGCCTACTTCCAGTGGCGTAGCCAAGGGGGGGGGGGGTTCACACCCCCCCCCCCCGAAATTTTTCAGTTTTGCTTGCGTATACATACACGCACACATACAAACGCACGCACGAACATACATAAAGTATGGTTGAACCCCCCCCCCCCCCCTCCCCGAAATGAATTTCTGGCTACGCCCCTGCCTACTTCACACTGGCTACACCCTGGGGAGCTATTCTCACGGTGTCCACTTGGTGGACCCTCCACTGATTGGCTGGAGCTCGGCGAGCAGCGTGCCGCCTGTTTCCTGCCTTTCTTCCGCAACGTCATTTTGACGCCACGCAGCCATCACAACTCTCGACACAAATGAGACAGATGGAATGCGTTTCGCCGCAACGAATGCTGCCCCCAGAGATCCGCTTTTGGACGCATGTCTCGGAGGGCGTGCATGAACTCTAATCACGTTAGACCTTGAATCAGGTTTAACGCAGCCGCCCGCCTAACGCACCTCGAATGTCGGTACGCATTCCCTGCATCGTTCTTCAAACATATCAATACGTTCATACGCAAGTTCAGACTTGTCAAGCTTGTTTAGGTGTCGGGTTACTGTACATTTCGTCCACTTTCTTTCTCTTTACGCTGGGAATGTGCTGACGGGTTCGGTGCGTCGACGTGGTCAACAGCGCCATGACGTCACGACTCGCCACTTTTTTTGCGTAACTGAAGGCGCGCCGGCGAAGTGGACATGTTCACTAAGTGGACACCGCGAGAATCGCGCCCCTGCTGTGAGGTTGTCTAGACCAGCTCTGTCGCCCAGTCAAGCGCATGCCGTCTTTTCTTTGCACTTAAACATCGTGTTACTAGAGAGAGAGAGAGAGATATGCAAGGAAAGGCAAGGAGGTTAACCAGACGCACGTCCGGTTTGCTACCCTGCACTGGGGGAAGGGATAAAGGGAGGAAAAGAGTGACAGAAGAAGAGAAGGAAGGAGAGATACACAGAATCACGAGCACACTTGGGGGAGTACATCCAGTCTACAGGCGGTCGCTCAGATTTGTTGAGTCCAGGTACTTCAGAAGCGCTTTTGTTGCTTTCTGCGCTATCGAAGCGCACGTCCAAGGTCCTAGAATCTTCTGTAAAGAAAATGGTCTAGAGTCCAGTTGGTTCAAAGCCATCCGGAGCGGGCATCGCTGGGCGTCATAGCGAGTGCAGCTGCACAGGACGTGTTCGATGGTCTCTTCAGTTCCGCAGGAGTCGCATGTAGAGGTGTCCGCCATACCGATGCGAAACGAGTACGCCTTTGTAAATGCAACACCCAACCAAAGGCGGCATAACAGTGTCGCCTCGGAGCGGCAGAGTTGGGATGGAAGCTGTAGCTTGAGTGAAGGATCCAGTTTATATAGGTGGCACCTTTGGAAGCTGGTAGACGACCAAAACATGTGGGTAAGATTCCGAGCCAGCAAAGAAAGTTGTCTTGCCGCATCAGTTCTTGATAGAGGGATGGGAACCACACTGGTTCCTTCATGGGCTGAGCGGGCTGCATCGTCGGCTAACTGATTCCCTGTAATACCGATATGTCCGGGTAGCCACTGATATATAATGTCATGTCCTCTTGCTTGGGCTTGATGGTGACAAATTCTTGTTTCATGCACCAATTGCTCATGAGTCCTCTTCCGCATCGCAAACTGCAAGCTCTGAAGTGCTGCCTTCGAATCGCAGAATATGACCCACTTGCATGGACGCTCTGGAATGATATACTGTAGAGCGGCTCTCATAGCAGCAAGCTCTGCTGCCGTAGACGTCGTTGTATGCGACAATTTAAATTTTATTGTTATTGCTGCAGCCGGAACTACAGCTGCACCTGATGAGCTGCTGGAGGAGACCGACCCATCAGTGTATATCTGCATTCGGTCCGAGTATTTTTCATGTAATAATAGCAGTGACGCTTGCTGTAGTACTACTCTGGAATGGTTGGTCTTCTTGCTGATACCCGGAATTTCTAGGCGTACCTGTGGCTGGTCGAGGCACCACAAGGGACACGCACTTCTCATAACTGGCGTATATCCTGATGGAATGTTGTGTCGGTGCTTGACTATTATGTCCGAAAACGTAGCCCGTGGTCTTTCGGAGGGTAGAAGGGCCAAGTGGTGGTCGGGGACACGGGAAGTATGTCGAATGTGCGCTCTGAGGCAATCAACAACGGTATATGTCCTGACCGGATGATCCTTGGCAAGCAAAATTGTAGCATAGGTAGAAGCGCATCGGGGCAGCCCTAGACAAATACGCAGTGCCTGACCCTGCAAACTCTCCAATGAACGAATGTTGGTTTTACAAGCATTCGACAATACCGGCAAGCTGTAGCGCAACAGTCCCAGAAATAGGGCCCTGTACAACTCTAGCATGGAGCCCACAGAGGTTCCCCATGACTTCCCGCACATGAATTTCAATATATGCACAATAGATAGCAGTCTCTTCTTCAAGTACGCGCAATGGGGGGCTCCACGAAAGACTTCTGTCGATTATGATGCCCAGGAAGCGATGCGTCCGAGCATATTTGACAATCTGCCCATTGATGTATACAGGGTACGGCGTCATTGGTTTTCGCGTGAACGCAATCAACGCGCACTTCTCGGTTGATATAGCCAAGCCTTGTTTTTGGAGGTAGGCTGTTGTCATGGTTGCTGCCCGCTGTATTCGCGCGCGCACTTGGGGGCGAGTAACTGCAGCACTCCAGAGGCAAATGTCATCTGCGTATACGGAAAGGCAGACCGACTTTGGTAGAACCTCCGCCAGACCAATGAGGGCAACATTGAACAATGTAGGGCTTAATACACCTCCCTGAGGTACGCCGCAGTAGGTGAAATGTTCAGTTGTTTTACCCTCATCTGTTTGCACAAAAAAGGACCTGCCTGTTATGTAGTCTTTTATCCATTGAAACATCCGTCCACCAATGCCCATTGCTTCGAGGGAATTGAGGATGGCATCATGGGCTACATTATCATATGCACCCTTCACGTCAAGGAAGAGCGCAACTGATATACGCTTGCGAACTTTTTCTTGCTGAACAAATGTCGATAGGTCAATGACACTGTCAATAGAGGAGCGGCCCCGGCGGAAGCCGGCCATGCAGGCAGGGTACATGGTGTGGCGTTCCAAGTACCACTCTAGACGAAATAGAACCATCCTTTCCATCACTTTTCCAAGGCAGCTTGCGAGAGCAATAGGGCGATACGCTGTCAAATCTAATGGGGATTTTCCCGGTTTCAGAAGTGGTATTAATCGACTTGTCTTCCACTGTCGGGGAACAGTGCCGTTATGCCAAGAGTTATTGAAGCATTTCAAAAGTTCTCTTCTGGCGTGTGGTCCAAGATGTCCCAAGGCACTATAAGTAATACCGTCAGGGCCTGGAGATGACGGGCGCTTAGAAGTGGCTAACGCACCTTCGAGTTCTTCCATGGTGAACGGCATGTCCATTTCTGGTATCCGAGTCTCAGAAACGATAACGGCGTCAATGCTCTCGTTGGTAAGATTTCCGGCGACTTTCGTGCAAAACTCTTCGGCCACATCGAGTTCTGTTCTTCCATGATGTAGTGCCACAGCTTTAAAAGGGTGCCGTTGTTGTGGAGATGAGCGAAGACCACGAACTGTTCTCCAGATATATGACAGTGGCTTCCGAGGGTCCAGGGATTCGCAGAATGCTTTCCAGCGTTCGCTCTCTAGCTTGTCAATGCGTCGTTGGATCTTTTTCTGGAGCCGTCGTGCTTCTCTCAGGTCGTAGACTGATTTTGTGCGTCTGTATCGTCGTTCTGCACGCCGACGTATAGCTCGTAATCTTTCAAGTTCCGTGTCGAACTGTGTTATTTTAGACGAGAGTGATAATTGACATTTGGAATCTCTCATTGCATCCGCAATGGTATTTTCCAGGCTGCAGGAGAGGCCTTTTTGGCAAGCGTCTTCAACACTCGATTTAAACATTGACCAGTCAGTGCCCTTTACTACACGAGAAGTGAAATTCTTACTGAGTCCATCAATCTTTACGTAGGTGGGTATGTGATCACTCCCGTGAGTCTCGATGTCGCAAAACCATTTAACTTTATGAGAGAAGCATCGTGACACCAAAGTGAGGTCAAGGCAACTGCTATACGTGAGACCCCGTAGATATGTTGGGTTACCATCGTTCATGAGGCAAAGGTCGTAATCAGAAGCGAATGTAACAATATTCCTGCCCCTGGTGTTCATCCTGGTGCTCCCCCAAAGCGGATGATGGGCGTTAAAGTCGCCGGTGATGATCCAAGGCCCACTGGTCTTCATCAAAATGTCTTTTAATCTGTCGCAGTCAAATCGCGCTGACGGAGATATATATCCACCAATAAGTGTGAATGCAACAGTTTTCTTCTTTACACGAAGACACACGTATTGATTGTCGTCATCGGAGTTAACTGCATAGGAAGCGTAAGTCAAGTCCGTGCGGATGTAAACGATCACTTTGCTTCGTTCTTCACAAGTGGCCGAAGAAAAAGCTTCATAACCGGACAATCTGTAAGGCGTTAATACGTTTGGTTCGCATATGACAATTATAGGGAAGTGATTTCCCCGAATAAATTGGCGAAAGTCCGAGATACGGGACTTCAAGCCTCTGGCATTCCATTGAAAAATTGACGCACTTTTAACCTCAGTGCGGAAGGACAGAGTTGGTTGCGCCATTGTGCTTATACGATGTTAGCAAGCACTGGATTTAGTGCATCCAGTATTTGCAGTGCATTCCTAGCAGTCGGTGATTGTATGCTGCTAAGTAGCGTGCGAATCGTGATAATTAATGATTGCACGATTGCAGTCACTTGCCTGTCTTGGTTGGAAAGATCCCGAACCGGGATATCGGGCTGACCATCATACAACTGCTTTGGTTCTCTTGGCGGTGGTTTCCTTTGAAGTTCAGGCCAATCTGTCGCAGATGCAGTCGGCTCGCTGACCTTGTCCTTTATGGTCTTTCCCGCAGCGTGTGGTCGGGGAGGTAAAGGAGGAGGTGATGAGGACGGATGCGGCCACTGCGTCGAAGTGGTAGCGGGCATCCTTGAAGAACGGCGTCGACGTGAACGACGCCTCCTAACCTTAGCGGCGGCTTCTCGATGAGATGAGTGATCGCGCACCATCTCCTTCAAAATGGCAATTTCCTTCTGAATACGTGGGCAATCCTTCGATGTGGCTTCATGGGATCCGTTGCAATTTGAGCATTTCGTGACAGTAGCGACGCACGTATCTGCAGCATGGGGCTCGGCACAGCGGTGGCATACCGTCGGATTTTCGCAGACGCTGCTCACATGGCCTATTTTCATACAGTTGCGGCATTGGAGAGGCTTTGGGATGAAGGGCCGCACAGCATGTCTGAAGTGCCCCACCTTAACATGGGAGGGCAGGGACATGCTCTTAAACGCAATCTTCACACAGCGTGAACTGCCCAGCCGAGTAACATCCACAATGGCATCATCAGTTGTTGACTTGACAAGGACTGGTAAGTCGTTATTAGGAATGGCCACATCTATATCGTAGATCACGCCGGTTACTACATCAGATCCCAAAGGAACATGAGAACGCACCTGCATGCCGTCTATATCCGTTACGTCTATATCGTGTTACTAACCTGCTGTAAAGAATACTACAGTGCTTTGTTATACTGTTCCATCCACACACTGTCCCAATTTTGTATGTATAGGTAATAGCTGGTAAATTTATATCTGTGCGATCATTAATCAATATTCATGGTATATATGCCACTTTCGTTATTTTTGTTTTTATTTTTATTACCATATATAGCTATCCGTCGATAAATATCTCTGTGCGTTTTCTACTCCCAAGTCTGAGCTTTTTCTATGCCCGTTTGAGTACACAGCGACCAATCAGTTTTTCATACCACCCTTTCCTTGCCTACACTGAGTTGTTACGGTGCTCGGCTGTTAACTCGAAAGGAGCGGTTTCAATCCCGGCTGCGGTGGTCGCATTTCAATGCAGGCGAAATGCTAGGGGTTCGTGTGAAATTCGACGACCCTGCAGGGTAGAAAACCTCAGATGGTCAAAATAATCCGAAGCACACCACTACTGCGCGCCTCATGCTGATTTTGGCACATGAAACGCCGGAACGCCGGCTACAAACTTATGCCGTGATATGGGCGATGGCAGCCTTAATGCTGGACAAGTTTGCAAACATCGTTTTAGAAATTTCGCAGTCCAATACATTTGTTACCCTCTTTAGCTTTTCATTCATAATGTTCATTGTGTGCTCCTTTTCTCCGCGACCAGCACAGTGGAATTACAGCGTTTAAACTAAAGCGTTGTAGGTTACATCCACATACATCTCAGCCTTCTCTTTCAGTGATCTCTCCATTGATCTAGAAATCTCGCCTTGGTGTAAACAAGCATAAAATATAGAAACTTCACAGGTAACTCAACTATGCTGTACCTGCCTAATGTGTAGCCGCCTCTCATCGATCAGCTCCTAGTGGTGGTATTTAGAAACAAATTAAGAGCAAGAAAAAACAAAGCAAACAGATCTTGACATTTGCTTCATATTTGAGGAGAGAAGATGCCGCAGAAAGAGTAAGCATAATGTTGTTGAAGAACTTGGTATTTAAACAGCGTATTCGCGCTTTTCAAATGGTGTTCTGATTTGTTGCTAACTTATCAAAACAAATGAACAGGTATACAAAGTTCGCCCCACAGGAACAATTAGGATACTTCACGGAGTGAGAATTTACTCTCAGTGCCTCATGAAATCTGTGTTGTTGTGCGCACATTTGACAGTGAGTCGTCTTATTTACATTCTTATTTACATGTTGTTTACACGTTTTTTGTCGTACTACAACCGAAAACCACGAAAAAAGATGATTACACGTATAGCTTAACCGATATATTGTAGAGCTGCATGCCAGATGTAAAATTTTGGGGCACTTTTGAAGCCGTGCGAAAGTTAATTGGCGAAGTCTGAACTGAGCCGCGCAAGGCTTGAAAGAGTGAAAATGGACGATTCTGAAGGCTAATCTGGTTGCTTCCTAGGTTGTTTCTAGACCTTAGCAAGGTGATGCAGGTTTTTTTTTCGGTTGCATTCTAGGTCGGTTACTAGGCCTTTAACTAGGTTGTTCATACGGCGATTCTAAGCGTAAAAAGGTTCGAGTTAAACCGCAGACAGTCACCGACATGACATGGTTGTCCAAACTCCACAGAAAGAAACTCTCACGTTGAAACCAATCGCTCGCACCACTCATAGATTTACGGGCACGTCGTCGTTGGCGTGGGCCTTCCATCGCTTCGGGGTCTTCTAGCAGCAGCCGTCGCCTTTCCCGTTCCTTAGTATTTACTCGTTGTACCTACTCGTGGTCTTCGGCTCGCCGCCGTCGCTTCACAGCCATTTGTGAGGCTAACTTGTTGCCTACTTTATTTTTAGTGACCAGTGGTGAGTTGTAGGATTTCACCCAACTTCTGTGGCACATGCCTGTTGATCATTTGTTGGACTAACTTTGCCATTCATCATTTTTATTGGACCAGAGGTAACTAGTTGGATTTACCCAACTTGTGTGGCACATACCCGTTTAGGATGATGATAGTTTTCTGATCGGCCGCACACTCAAATTACGGCTAGCTTATACAGCTTCGCCTTTAGAAATGGTAAGGGGTCATTGTTGTGATGGACATGATGGACTAAACCCGTCTTTCTCGCGGCCGGACGTAGCATGCAGTGACTACATGCCTGACAGCTCTTCAAGTCGACAGGCTTAAGAAGAAAGCACTATCAAGGGCCGACGCTGCTAGGCAACTTCGAGTGGCCACACGAGAAATCACTTTCTCCAC